>CAUYSK010098379.1:0-20321 GCA_963575035.1 Avahi laniger | reverse complement strand
CCCGCCCTCCGGGGATGGCCCGGACTCATGCCCTCCTGCTCTCTTTGGGCTAAAAGCACTTCCTACACTCTGCTAGTGGCTTTCTCCAGAACTGCAGCAGCTTTCACGTTGGTGGCGCTGACCCTGCCGGGGGCAGACCGTCCGCAAATGGGGGTGTCGCCAAGGAGACCAGTGGGCAGGCACCGGGTCTGAGCACCCCCCCCCCCCCCGCGGATTCCTGCCTCCGAGCTGCCAACAGCCCACTTTCCGAGGCACAGCTGAGCTGCATCTTCTGGGCTCCTCAACTATCAAGTGTCTGTTTCACAAACAAAATCTGACCGCGCAGCCCCAGCTGGCAGCGGGACAGCAGCCTCCTCGTTCCAGCCTTGCCCCCGACAGGAAGGTAGGTGAGCGTTCCTCCTAGGACGCACTCCATGATCATTTCTCAGTTACAAGGGAGGGTGGTGGTTAAGAGATTAGTAGTACTACAGAAAGATCTGGAAAATAATCCCCACCCAAATCACATCAGAGCCGTCCAAAATGAGACCCCAGGAAACCCTAGTTAAATGCGCTTTCACCAACTAGTGAATTTTAATATTAATTCCATACACTAGAACAGAAGCACGGGCCCTGCCCCCGGCAGGGTCAGCGCCACCAACGTGAAAGCTGCTGCAGTTCTGGAGAAAGCCACCAGCAGAGTGTAGGAAGTGCTTTTAGCCCAAAGAGAGCAGGAGGGCATGAGTCCGGGCCATCCCCGGAGGGCGGGAGCCCGTCTGGGCAGAGGGCTGAGGCTCAGAGCGCTGGTGCCCAGACTTCCCAGGGAGAACAGAAACTCAACAGTGAAAGCCACAAAGGGGGAAGAAGCCAGCAGCGCCGATGTCACAACAGCATGTAGCTCTGCTCCGCACCCCAGAGGAGGAGGGGTGGGTCTGTCGCAGCTAGACCCTGGGCCGGCCGCAGGCCAGCTCCAGCCTGGGGCGGACCATCCCAGCGGCCGGGAAGGGAACCAAGACAGGGCCGGTGGGCAGGCAAGGGAGGGGCACATGACGTGTGGGGCAGCATCAGAAAGTCCCCCAGGCACGGTAGCCCTCCCTGACTTCCTCCCCAGGAGTCCACACAGCAGACTGGGCACAGGCGTCCGCTAGGCGGCAGCAGGAGCAGGTGGCTCGTCTCAGGCCGCCTCAGTTGACGGGGCTGCACTGCAGGATCTGCTGGGGGGCAAAGAGCTTCCTGGTGGCCGCCGTGCCCGCCTCCCCCGGCCTTCCCAGCACTGGGCAGTTCTCTTTGTTGTCCAGCCCAGCGGGCTGGCCCGAGGCCTTGAAATAGCAGAGGCGACACACGGAGTGGTACTTGTCCGCTCCACCGATCACCTCGACCTGGCCACAGGGACACAGAAAGGACGTGAAGGGCCTGGACTTGGAAGGAGGCAGAGTTGTGCCCCTGCCCGCCCCGCAGGGGAGAAGGCAGGTGGAGCTACCTCTTTCTCCGTGCCCAGCCTCTTGGTGTAGGCGGCTTCCCGGAAGCACTCCATGCACACCGCGGTCAGCTTCACCACGCTCTCGGCCAGGGGCACCAGGTTCAGGATGGCCCCGAAAGCCTGCACTCCCGTGGAAAGACAGCCCGTGCACTCAGTCACCTCGCCGGGTGGGTTTCTCTTTTAAACCCTCTGATTCATAAGCACTGCAGCCAGGAAAGCTTGCCTTGACTTTGGTCCCCAAAAGAGTACCAAGTCCTGCTCTGTCCCTTTGCCAGCTCAAAGCACCTGCCACAGCAGATGGCATCTGGTCTGGACAGACTCACTCCTCGGCAGACCGGGGAGTCCCTGGGCTTGGGCAAGGCCTGGTCTGAGCTCGGCTGTGCCCCTTAGTGGCGAGCCCAGGTCACCCAGGGAGTGCCACGTTGAGACGGGGAAGAGCGTGCTGGGCTGGTGTCTTTGTGCACGGCCCTGCACCCACCGAGAAGCTCCTTCTTCCAATCCCACCCAAGACCTGGATGAGACCCCTTACCTTCCTCTGGAAGGTCCCGTCCAGTGCAGCCACGATCACGATCTTCCCGGCGTTGGCCATGGTCTCACTGAAGTCCACGATGTCGGGGAACTGGGAAGAGCGGGTGGAGGAAGAGCATTAGCGTCTACCTGAGCAGCTCGCTGAGCCTCAGAGAAGATGCTGCCGGATCTGACAACTGCTGCCACTCAGGTTAGCCTGGAGCGACTCTAATGCTCCCATGTCTACTAGAAAAAAGATAAACTGAGAGAAAAATGAGTGGAAGCCCTAAATAGGCAATTTGCAGAGGGAGAAATAAATATAAGTAGCTGATAAAATGTGGGAAAAGATGTTGGCCTTGCTGGTCTCACCACTGCCCTGTGGCCCCTACCATCCGTCCATTCTCGGCCTCCACCATCAGATTGGGCCACCCTCGACATCCTATGACTCCCCCAGGGTTAAGCCCAAGCCTTTCCCAGGCACCTGGCCCTGGCCACTTCTCCACCTCACTGGCTCCCACAGGCACATTCCTGCCCCGGGCCCTGCTTGCAGCACCCAGACTCCTGCCGGCTCCAGGCCCATGGAGCATCCCCCCACCTTAACTCTGTGCCCCTCACACTGCCTCTTCCTCTAATTTATAGCAGTTGTCACCACCGTACATATCACATACTTTCTCCCCTAGCTGGAGTGTAAGCTCAAGGGCGCGGGCTCTGGTTCTTATCCCCAGTACCTGGAATGTTGCGGCCTTAGAGTGCAAGCTTAAAAACTGACTGAATGAAAGAGATTGGCCCCTGGCCTACCATTCCACTCAGCAGGTGCCTCCCATGCATCGGGCAGTTGCATCGGGCAGTAGCGTAAGACGTCTGTGTGTTTAAACGCCACAGACAAGGAAGCTTAAACGAGACATGGTGTATGCGTGGGGATGGGTATTTGTGGACACGGCAAAAGGGCCACAGCATGATAGAAGCCTGAACTATTAAAAAAAATATACGTATAAAGCCAACACGTTATGGGGTTTTTGTTTGTTTTTCTGGATGGGGAGAAAGAGCAGAGCAGCCCCGGCAGCCAGCAGCTGGCCCGGCACTCAGGGTGGGCCCTGGCTTGGCGGGACGTCATCAATGTCACGGAGGACCAGCATCAGGCAAGGCCAGTCTGTGACCAGGAGTCAAGATGAAAACGAGACTCCTCCATAATCACGTCTGAGCACAGACAAAAACGCAGCATTGTCGGAGCCCGAAAGCAGCAAACACCCCCTCTCCCGGCCGAGGAACGTGCTGTTGCGTCAGCCTGGTTGTTGCCCGCCTTCCCCGCGGAGAAGGCTGAAGGTTCCAAATCACCTTCCCCAGGGCGCCTGCCCGAGAGCACGGCCAGCCTCGCACACCCTCCGCAGGATGCCCACAGCCGCCACGTCCCAGAGGTCTATCTCACCTTCCCCACAGTGCCCCAAGGAGCACGTGAATAAACCCAAGCAGGAGAACAAGGAATAAACCCAAGTGAGGGGCTTCCTGGTGGTCTCTAGAAAACTTCGACTGTGGTAAATTATAGACTTTTTTTCTTATGTATATTCCTAACTTCTGTTACTGGTTGAATCCCTAATCCCAAATGCTCCGAAATCTGAAATTTTCTGAGCACTACTGACACGAAGTGGAGAATTCCACACCTGATCTCATGTGACAGGTCAGTCAACACTTTGGTCCATGCACAAAATTATTAAATGTTGTATAAAATCACCTTCAGACCGTGTGTATGGGGTGCATATAAAACGTAAATGAATTCTGTGTTTAGACTTGGGTCTCATCCCTAAGATATCTCATTATATACGTGCAAATATTCCAAGATCTGAAAAACTCCGAAATCCTAAACATTTCAGGTCCCAGGCATTTTTGGTAAGGGACACTCAACCTGTATTACTTGTGTAGTAAAACAGAAATAAAACACAAAAACTGTTTTTAAAAAAATCATAGCTTCTTGGCCGGGCATGGTGGCTCACACCTGTAATCCTTGCACTCTGGGAGGCCGAGGCGAGTGGATTGTTTGAGCTCAGGAGTTCAAGACCAGCCTGAGCAAGAGCAAGACCCTGTCTCTACCAAAAATAGAAAGAAATTAATTGGACAGCTAAAAATAAATGGAAAAAATTAGCTGGGCATGGTGGTCCGTGCCTGTAGTCCCAGCTACTCGGGAGGCTGAGGCAGGAGGATCGCTTGAGCCCAGGAGTTTGAGGTTGCTGTGAGCTAAGATGACGCCATGGCACTCTAGCCCAGGCAACAGAGTGAGACTATGTCTCAAAAAAAAAAAAAAAAAAAAATCACAGCTTCCACTATTGCCAAGCAACCCTGCTGTGTAGCTGGTTAAAGAACACGTATGTGGGGCTGACCCAGGGGCCAGGGAGCCCACCTGCCACCAGCACCTTAAGCAGAGCGCCCCCAGCCTGTGGCCACGGAATCTCCTGATGAATCGCTTCCGGATGCCAACAACTCCTACAAAGCAGCTGCGTGCTGCTGTGCCTTGCCCAGGGGCACGAGTAAGCACCAAAGCTCCAACCGGGGCCTTCCTCAGGAGGGCGTGACAGCTGCTCTGCTAAAAGCCTTTCCTTTCCTTCCCTGCAAACTCAGAACATGGGCAAAGCTTGGCTTCGTTCACTGTCCATGCAGAGGGTAAAGCGGGCTGGGCAGTCCTTTTGCTGGGCCCCGTGTCAGGAGCTCGCCTCCTTGATCCAGAACTTCTTGCAACAGAAAGATTCTGACCGTGTCGAGAATAAGGGCCCGCAGAGGCGAGGGCGGAACGGGAGAATGGTGATGTTTGCATAATAAACACCCGCTGAATGAACTCAAGTTACATTTGCTTGCAAGGGAGGAAGTAGACAAATAAATCCCTCCTCCAGGTTACAACGGGGAGCAGGACTTGGTTCACTTGTTCCTGGGCATTTGAACGTAAACCAACGAGAAGTAAGAAGAGAAAGGTCCCTACCCAGGGTGTCTGGGTCAGCCTCTGCAAACGAGATTTACGTAAAGCCAGGAGAGCAGAGTTGTGGGGCAATTCGCAGCAGCAGGTCTGAAGGGAGCGCCCCCCCAGTCGAAGCCTCCTCGCGCCCAGAGGGCCATGCCCCAAAGGGTGATGCAATAGCCCCGGATCCATTCGGAGCCCACAGTTTAGAAGAGAAAGGGAAGAGCTGTAACCTCATTCCCAACCTGGGCTCACTGTTGGGAACAGTGAGCCTAGCAGTCCCTCCACGTGTGCAGACCCAGGGGTGCTCAGGGGCACACCTCTGAGGATCTGAAATGGAACGGGCACACCCACGGCAGGGAGCAGGTGTCAGCTGCCAGCTGGCCTGGAGCCCATCTCCACGTGGGAGACACCCCACACGGTGCAGGGGACCCATCAGCCGCCAGTGGGAATGGAGTTTGGGGCTGTGATTCATCGAGGATGTTGGGCAAGAACAGGGCCAGAAAGGCAGGACTGGCCTCGGGGGACAGGACCTGTTCCGGCCCTGTAGGATATTACAGTCGGAGCCACCTGATTCTGTACTGGGAGGCAGAGATTCCTAACCACTCACCAAATAAATTTCTTCTCCCTCCAGGGTGGAGAGCTAGACTAAATGTACAGCTGGGCGGCCATGTGCCCAAGTTCCAGTCTTCGGGTCAGCAGAGGTGATGTGTACAATTTCCAGCCTAGCCCAGGAGAACCTCACACCCAGGGGATCCACCACGTCTGTCCCCTCCTGCCATCTGGATGCAGCCACCCAAGGTGATCACCGATGCCATGTGCTGACGGCGGTGAGCCTCTGGGATCGGCCTGCCCATCAACTGCTGTGGAACCACACGGGAGTAGGTGAGTGAGAAATAAATCCCCATTGTGTTGTATACTTGTATCAAATCATCACACTGTATACTGCACATATTCGCTCTTTATTTGACAATTAAATATTTCTAAAACGATTACTATCATGTTAGATAGAACAGGCCAATTTGGGCTACATTTGTTAAGGCAGCTCTTCTTGCCCTCCCCAGTGTACTAGGGGCAACCCTAAAACTGCCTGAGGGGTTAAGTGAGCTAAGCCTCTTCAAGAATGGGTTTTAGTTTCATTCACTCAGGATAAACTGGCAAAAACAAAAAACTCCAAAGCACAGGAGACAAATTAAGACCACAAAAGACAACCAGCAAACTCAACCAGAGAATGTGCTCATACAGAAATGGAAAGAGTTAGCTGAAAAGGCTGAAACAAGATTTTTGGAAAACTACTGGAAGGAATAGCGTAAGTTAAAAAAATAAATAACTAAATTATTAAACAAAAAGTATTCTGAATTAGAGTACAAGATATAAAAATAGAGTTATTGAACACACTTTGGAAAACAGTACCCAGAGGGATGAGAAGAGACATTTGTAGTGATAATGGCTTAATTTCCTTCCCAGAAATGAAAAGACCCACCAAATACAAAACAGGATAAATAAGAGGAAAATCTCCCCTGGACGGATTACCTGCCCAGGGAGTAACCACCGGACTGATAGCAGCCTTCCCCTTTTCAAAGCAACCAGCTCAACCTAACATCTGCTACCAGCTCAAATTGGAAGACAAAATGAAGACATTTTCATGCAAAGATTGGCAGAGCTTCCAAATAAACCTATATGGAACAAGCAAAACCAACAATGAACCAAACAAAACACCCCTATGTACCAGTATTGAGAAATCTGTGTTTTTCCACTGTAAATATTTTTTTCTAAAAAGGGTAAAATATATCCTATATGACAATAACATGGAAAGCAGCAAGGGGAATTCAAAGAGTGTTCAGACACAGGTTGAAGCAACTTAACCTTGTTACTTTTACTAAAAGATCTGAAATAGAACTGATAACTTCCAAACCAGCAGGGGGAAAGCGGGCACAGAGAGGGAGCTCAGGAAGAACAAGGCCAGGCCAGGCCAACTTACAAACTGCCCTTCATCGATGCCTATGACTGCCACGCCCAGGGCCTCCTGGGCCACGTCCCGGAGCAGGCAGGCTGGCAGCGCCTCCATGGTGTTCCTGGGAGGAAGAAGCCAGAGTGTGAGCAAGGCAGACTGGGAGACCAGACACTGGCATGGGGAAGCCGGGAACAGCTATTGGCCTTGCGGAGCTTTGAGAAGCTAGCGCCTATGGAAAGGGAGCGGGGAGAACAAAGGCCCTTGTTCAGAAAACCAGCTATTTAATACAAGCTATTGCACTTGATGCTTCAGACTAGAAATTAGCAATGTCCAACATAAAGCTCAACGGAGACTCAAAACCTCTCCTATGCTTCTGTCCAGACAAGGCCGACACGGGGGCAGAAAAAGCAGACTTCCTCACCAGGCACAGCGCCCAGGGCCCGTGATACCATTAGGAGCCAGCAAAGTGCTTTCATTTCTTCTAAAATTCAGAAGAATAAGTAAATATAACTTGATCTGCGTTATATTTGTCTTTATAGCAATACTGCCATAAAATATAATTTAAAAAAATTTTTTTAATGGAGGAAGGGGTCCATGCACACCCAGAATCAAAGAAAGCCCCACCCAACCCAGCTACTCGGGAGGCTGAGGCAGGAGGATGGCTTGAGCCCAGGAGTTTGAGGTTGCAGTGAGCTGTGATGACGCCACGGCACTCTAATGACAGAGACTCAGAGGGGGCTGGCCCTGGGCAGTCCATTAACACCAGACTCCTGACATACCATGAGAGCCCTGCCCCAGCAGAGATAAGCCTGGAGCCCCAGTCGGGGGAACAACACCCTAGAAGAATTCCTGTTTGGCCTGTTTGGCTCCCCCATTAAAAGATTTTCCCACAATCATACAGCTACTAACTGGCAAAACCAGGATGCAGTTAGTGTGATTTCAAGATGAGAGTGTGGATCTGCTGTCATGCAGCCCCCTGGCCTCCAGGGAGAATTCTACCCAGCAGAGTTTAAAGGTGAGAGGTGGTAAAAATGTTCCAGTGCCATTAAATGACACTTTGAACCCCACCCTATCCCCACAGCCAGGGCCTTTTTTTTTTTTTTTAGACTTGAAGGTCTCACTATGTTGTCCAGGTTGGTCTCAAACTCCTGGTCTCAGGCAATGCTCCTGCCTCAGCCTCCCGAGTAGCTGGGATTATGGCCACATGCCCAGGGCCTTTTCTGAAGAGGAATGCTGTGCTGTGTCCTCTGCCTTTCTAAATAGCTTTTGTGTTTTTCTACAATGTTGTTTTCTTTCGTTTCCATTTTTGCCTGCTCCTATGAACCAGCCTTCAGAGGAACAGGCAGTTTCCTGAGAGCTCAGCAGTTTGTGGCTGTCTTTACAAAAAATAAAATACTTTACAACTACCGCTTAGTTATTATCTTGCTATAATCCTACTTCAAGATCTGGGAAGAGAATGAAACAGTACTTCATGTGTTTTAAGTCCCCTCTGCCCTCCCCAGATGGAGAAAGCCAGAGAAAGGGCGGGCAGCCAGCCAGCTGTGGCTTCCGCAAGGCCAGCGTCTCTGGCGCTGTGTCCATGCCGCCATCCCGCCAGCCTCTGCAGCCTGTGTTGGAGATGAGCCGTGACACATGGACAGAACTCAGATCTAATCCTAAATCTGAGGTTGCAGTGAGCTATGATGACGCCTCTTCACTCTAGCTGGGGCGACAGAGCGAGACTCTGTCTCAAAAAAAAAAAAAAAAAAGCAATATGCACACTAAACAAAACCACTTTGCAGCCTCTAGAGCAGTTTCTCACCCCCGGCAGGCACTACTGACATCTGGGGCTGGATTGTTCTTTGTCATGGGGTCTGTCCTATGCACTGCAAGATGGTTAACAGCATCTACCCATTAAAGGCCAGTAGCGTCCCCTCCCCCTCCAGCTGTGACAACTAGACTCTGGGTGGCAAAATCGCCCCTGGTTGAGAACCACTGGGCTAGAGCCCCATGAACGGCGGGGGCTTCAGCTGCCTTGCCAGGCGCGCTGGAAACTTTGCTGATTTGAACTGTTCAATGCCAGGCCTCAGCACTATTTGCCACCCCCACTAAAGAGAGCTCTGACCGTGTGTCCTGTGCCTGGAGAGGACCAAAGGGGCAGGGACTGACCTGTCATGTGTGCAGAAGCTGTTGCTGTAGCGAGTGTCTTTGGCATATTTGATGACCAGGCACTTGTACTGGGCAATCTGGAAGCGACGGACCCGTCTCATCAGCTCTGAGCTGCAAGAATAGAGGGTCTGGTGAGGCGCACGGCAGGATGGAGGACAAGGAAGACCCCAGGGCACAAGCTGGGCTCCCCGGCGCCCCCTAGTGGTGTACAGCCTGAGCGCCCCCGACCCCCCAAAGCGCAGAGAGGCAGCCGGACACATGTACTGGGTATAATACTCTGGGAATGGGGTTGGAAGTCAAGAGTCCTGTACGGGGAGGGTGGCCAGGAATGGCCCTCACGTGGTCCCAGGAAGGGTGGGAGGAGTAAGTTTTTCAGGGATACGGTGGGGAAGGTGGCCAACAGAGGCAAAGGCCACGTGCAGAGGGTGCCTGCAGATCGCATTCCAAAGTAATTTCATCACAGAATTGTTCAAAGAGCTCGGAGCTTTTCTGAATTAACCTCACAAGGCTTTTGTGGGCAACATTCAAAGCCCTTGTTTCTGGGTCCAAGAAGTCCAACCCCGGGCCTCACCTTCTGAGCAAGGGGTTTGGGGTGCGGGGCTTACTCAGGAGGACTCACCAGCCCCGCCTCAGTCAGGGAGTGGTTCTCGGCCACGTAAGGAGACTGTCACACTGAAAGGAGGTGTACAGACATGCCCGGCCCAGAGGACACGACTGGCCCCCTTCCGAGAGGGCCCATGCGGGGGCGGAGCGGGGTGACCAGCTGGGGCGGTACCGCGTGTCCACGACCTGGGCGGGGCTTCCTCCGGGACCGGATTTCAGGGGGAGGAGTACCCCGGGCGGGGCCCGGCTGCGCTGAGGGGGATCTACTCCGAGAAGGGCAGCAAGCGGGGAGGAGGGCGCGGGTCCCTGGGGAGGAGGCGGCCCAGTCCCGCTTCGAGAAGCCGTTACCTTTTTCCTGAGAACATGGGCCCGAGAATCACCTAGGAGAGAAGAGGTCACTTCGGGGCCCGCTCCGCACAGACACGGGGCACCCGCCACCGCCCCGACTCGCATCCCCAGCCCCCCAGGCTCCACCCCGCCCGGCGCGCGCACCTGGATCTGCCCCCGGGTCTTGCTGGGGGAGCCGGGTAGCACAGCGGGCAGGCTGATGCAGCTCATGGCGCCTCCGCGAAGCACGCAGGATCCAAGACCCCACCGCCTGCGCCCCACCGGATCGCGCTTTCCCGCGCCGCCCGCCTTTAAGCACTGAACGCTGGCCAATCGCGAGCCCCCGCCCAGGGCCAATCAGCGGGCGCGGTGGGAGATTGGCCCCGCCCACGGGAGAGGGCGGGTTAGCGCCGAAGGCCAGAAGGGCTCTGGGAGTGGGCGTGACCGGAGGCGGGGCCTGGCCTGAGCCCCGCCCCACCCGCTGAGGATAAAGTAGCTGGCCGCGCGCCGCTGGTTGGACCGCGCGATGGATGTCCTCCGGCTGGGCCGCAGGCCAGAGGCTCCTTGGAAGAGCATGTCTGCAGAGGTAGGCGGGCTGCAGGGAGGGGCGGGCGGCTGGGCCGCGAGCTCAGGTCATTGATGGCATGGGAGCTGATTACTGTAATCAGCTCATTGATTACATTGGAATTCCAAGAAGGAAACTCAGCGGCCTTCTAGATCACTCCTCGGGGCACGTTGAGCGCCTACTGTGTGCCAGGTCGGGAATGCTTGAGCACCGTAATCTATTTTACTTCTCGCCGTAGGCAGATTTTTGTCAGCCTGATTTTAAGGATAGAGAACGTGGAAGTCCTGGTTAATATCCACAGGCCCGCAGGCGGTTAGGGGCCAAAGTTTCCGATGTTGAGCTGAGCTTATGCAATGTGTTCAGGTCTGGCTTGCAAATGACGCAGAGCGCATAGTACGGTACCAGGCACTTGTTATGATTATCATTCGATTATAATTTCCTAACTAGTGTTCCTGCATCTTAGGCAGTGGTTCTTTTTCCAGTCGTAGACAAAACTGAAAATCTGGCGAAAGTTATAGATACTGCCCCAGGAAATCATATTCTCTCTCTCTCTCTCTTTTTCTCTCTCTCTCTCTCTCACACACACACACACACACACACACACACACACATGCACGCACACACACACACACACGCTTGCCTACACTATCAGGGGACTCTCAGAAACCAACTGCATTATCATTATCATAAATACTAGGAATAAAGATGACAGTAGCAGTCACGGAGTAGGTCAGGTGTGGCTATAAGCATCCTACAGATAATAACCTTGTCAGGTTTAGATTGTAAAGATCCAAGGACCTCTGGCCAAGAGCCCCGTTCAACCTATGCTTGGGTATTTGCCTCTCTTCACTGATGTGCCTTATCTCTGTAACTTTGTGAGGTGGCCAGTATGCCCCTTCTACCTATGAAGGCACTGAGTCCTAGAGACTACCTAACTTGCCCAGGGTAAAATAGCCAGGAAGTGATGGTGTTTGGCCTCAGGCCTTTCCACGAGGCCCCTCTGTCTTCAGATTTCCCATGATGTTTGTTGGCTTTGAGGCCTTCCTCCAAAACCCCGTTCCTTGTTACTTTTCTGCAGTAAGTCTGAACACATTAAGTCTGACATCCACGGCCCTCCCTCCTCCAGCCCCAGCTTCCCAGTCTTACCAGACTGCTTCAGCATTTGCAAACTGACCTTTGATTCCTTCCTCCTCACTTTTGTGCCTTTGACTGTGCTGAATCCTCCTGCAGTCAGAATTGCACCCTCTCCAGGAAAATGAGCTCCTTTGCAGTGGCCACCCCAGCCGCCTGGCCTCCTGTGGGCCTAGCTGCTGTAGGAGTGATGCCCACGATGGCATTCACTGGGCACATTTATGGAACCTTGTCTCCCCTTAAGGCGGTTGGCTGGTTAAAGGCACAGCTGTTGCTGGGGTACCTCGAGACCACGGATCTGAGGGCATCTTCGATGTGTCTGAGGCAGCTAATGGGGCACCTTGTGGAAGGAGGGGGATTGCCAAGCTGGAGGTTGGAGGGGATCGAAGGAAGCTGAGGGATGTTCGAGAGCCTGGGAAACCGGGGAGGGGCTTCTCAAGGCAGAGAGGAGCATCCAGGCATGCGCAGGGGTGGGGCACACTCTGTGTTGAGAATGAAGGTCTTACAGAGCCCATGTCTGTGTCCTGCAGGAGTTGGAGAATCAGTACTCCCCCAGCAGATGGGTCATCCGACTGGGAGCAGAGGAAGCCTTGAGGACCCACTCACAGATAGGAATCGAAGGTACTGGTGTGACCTCTCCGTGGCCGAGTTGGGTGGCATGGGCGCATGTGGCAGTGGTTCAGAATGCTGGGGGGAGGGAGGAGGTGCTGCACCACCTGAGCCTTGAGGGCCATTTCCCAGGCACCAGGCGCTTTGTAAGCTTCCCCTGCTCATGGGTGGTTGCCCAGGGCCCCTCGATGCAGGGACCAGTGGAGGCAGGGGAGGCAGGGGGGGAGTCCAGGGCTGGGTTGACCATGCTCTACCTCCCCTCTTGCTCAGCCAACCAGGGCCAGGCCAACCACATGCCGTGGTTTCATAGGAAGGTAAAGTGGAAAAAGGAAGATTCCCCCTCCACTGCTGAATGTAGAATGCTGTTGCCATTTATAAAAAGCAATGAAGACTTTTTTTTTTCTTTAATAAAATCAGGGCTCGGGAACCCATAAACTAGTAAAGTCTTAAGGAAAATTTTCATCTCTGCCCTGTGTCTGCAGAGCGCTGTACCACGATTTGAACACTTGGGGAAGTATTTGTACTGGGTTGGGGAGCAGGCACCAAGGAAGAAGTGTGGTTATGGACACAGCCAGCCTGTGTTTGCTCAGTCGGGAACACTGTGTGTTGGCAAGTCTGCTGTGCTTCAGCAGGCTGAACGAGCCTTTCAGAGGCAGCTGCCTGGGCTCCTGGGATTAGTGGTTTCCTAAACAGAGATAACCCAGGAGGAGGAACAGACTTGTTGGGGATTTCTTCCAACACATTCCACCATCCCCCTTGTCCCGATAGATAAGGGATAGAGCTGTTTCCTAGGGTCCCTTGCTGTGCCCAACTCTGTGCCAAATACATCTCTATTTGCCCAATAGAAATGGAAGCTCATGTGGTGAAACATACATGAGTTTGAAGGAAACCTGTTTGCTGACCTTAATTGTTTTGAGGGGTAAAAGAGCTGACCCCATTGAGAAAGGGAGTGGGGTGTAAAAAGCAGGAGCTAAGAGTGTGCTGCCCTGTGTGCTCAGAGACTCTTTAGTAATCTCAGTAAGCCCGGGAGTGCTGTAATTTAACCAGCTTTCATCTGCCTTCCTTTGACTGCGGCTCTGGGAGACAAGGGGTGCTGCAAGGACAGCCGGCCCATTTCACAGATGAAGATGGCAAGCCCGACAGGGCTGGGGTCGGGGAGGCAAATGAGGCACGTGCCAGGTTGGGGCCTGTCTCTGTTTAAAATGTTTATATTTTGTTCATCATGGAATTTTTGGCATTAATTTTGCTCCTCCCACAGAATCTAAAGTTATCTTTGAGAATTGCATTTCAGAATGGCCCCCAGGTCCTTGAGAAAGACATTCCTAGACTGCAAAACTAGCCAGAGACTTATTTAGCTTTTAAAAATATTTACATCCATCTCAAAGAAGCAGAGAAAAGATTTACAACAATAACTTTCCTAAAATAAATGCTCTAAGAAAAGGGAGAGGGAAATAAATGCTTTTCTTTTTTTGTACCAGGGAGAAGCAAATTTTTTTCTTATTTTTGATTTGTGTTCGTCCTTAAAACGTTGATGTGTTAGCTTGCAGTGGGGGATGTTCTCTTCACAGACTACCTTCATCCCCCACCGAGGCCTGGGTTCCCTTGGCAGGGACATGAGGGACAGAGTCTAATTGCTGTTGAGTAGATAGCAGGAGGAAGATGGCAAAGAGTGGTTGGTGTTAAGAACTATTTCCTCTACCAATAGCTTTTAAATTTGTTTCACCATGACCTTCAGTAAACATACACTTTACAATAAATGAAATGCAGTATATATATTTTTTAGAGATGTAAAAGGACAAACACTGTGATTCCATTTAAATGAGGCTCCTTGGCCAGGCTCATGCCTGTAATCCTAGCACTCTGGGAGGCAGAGGCGGGAGGATAGTTTGAGCTCAGGAGTTCGAGACCACCACGAGCAAGAGCAAGACCCGTCTCTACTAAAATAGAAAGAAATTAGCTAAACAACTAAAAATATATAGCAAAAATTAGCCGGGCATGGTGGCGCATGCCTGTAGTCCCAGCTACTGGGGAGGGTGAGGCAGAAGGATTGCTTGAGCCCAGGGGAGGGTGAGGCAGAAGGATTGCTTGAGCCCAGGAGTTTGAGGTTGCTGTGAGCTAGGCTGACGCCACAGCACTCTAGCCTGGGCAACAAAGCGAGACTTTGTCTCAAAAAAATAAAATAAAATAAAATAATAAATGAGGCTCCTGGAAGAATCAGATTTATAACACAGGAAGTAGGATGGTTGCCAGGGGCTGCAGACCGGGAGGAATGGGGGGGTATTGTTGAATGGGGACAGTTTCAGTCTTACAAGACGAAAAGGGTTCTGCAGTTGGTCACACAATAATGGGAACGTGCCTAATGCCACTGAACTGTACACTTAAAAACGGTTAAGGTGGTGAATTTTAGGTATATTTTACCACAATTTAAAAAGTCGTTTACATCCTATTTTAATACACATGCATACGTTACAAAGGTTGCACAAAACAGTTCTTGATGGGGGACGCGCTATTTTCTACCGCGTTCTCAGCCTATTTGGTGCTCATCACGTTGCTTGGCGAGCTCGGTTCGCGACACCGGCAGGTCTGGGCCGTGGGGATGCTGGTGTCGCGCCGCGGCCCCTGTCCCGCAGTGGGAAGTGGGGGGGAGCATTCTCGGAAGGCCCTTGGTAAATTGACCCGCTGTCCCCGAACCGGCCTCCGAGGTCCTCGCGGGCGCGTGCGTCTCCGAAGGCCCCCGCTCAGGCCCCGCCCCGCCCCGGGACAGCCAATCTCCGGTGCGGTGGGCGTGGCCTCGTGATTGACAGACTCGGGTCTCCGCGGACGCTTACGGCCTTGGTGCGCGGTGTCTGAGGCCGTTTTCTTCTCTTTTAGAAAAACGAAAGGTAGGAAACAAAAGCGCAGGAAATACAAACCCCTATTTTTTTTTTACCGTGGTAAAATGCTCATAACTTAAAAGTTACCATTTTAAAGCTCAGGAGCATTTCGTACATTGACAGCACTGTGCAGCCGTCGGCACTAGCGAGTTCCAAGTCATTCTCATCACCCCCAGAGGAAACTCCACGCGCGTGCGCGGGCGCTCCCTGTCTCTCTCCGCCCCCGCCGCGATCCCTTCGCTTTCCGTCCCGCGGGTCCTCCTGTCCCGGACGTGGGACCATGCCGTCCTCATGCCATCGTGGCCTTGTGTCTGGTGTCTCTGGCTCAGAGTTTTCGAGGCTCCTCCTTCCTGTGGCACGTGTCACTGCTTCACTCCTTATGACCAAGCTGTAGTCCACACTTTGTTCACCCCACGGACACTGGGACATTCCCCCCTTTGGCTGCTGGGAGCCAGGCGTCTGTCTTCTCGGACCCTTGCCCCTTGTCCCAAGGGCTGGCAGCCCTTGGCTCCCCGCCTTTGCTGCGCTCCTCCCCTCTTGCTGCAACACACCGCTTTTCTCACTTTGGTTCTCAGGGATGTGGCCAAGAACTCACTGTGACTTGAGCCCCAGACCTTCCGCTCCTCCCTGACCTGGCGCCCAGCCTGTCCAGCTTGGCCCCGGGGCACGGCAGGCGCTCAGGCCAGAGCCACTCCCTTCTGCCAGGAGAGAGGTGAGGTCCCTGAGGCCCCCTTGCTCAAGGGTGGCTCCGGTCTCTGCCCAGCTTCTCCTTCCCAGCCTTCATGCCCCCACCTCATCTTATCTCTCAGGGCCTGTGGCCCTCACTAAGCAGCCAGCCATGCACAGTGGGGGTTTTGGACTATAGTCACCGCTGTATCTCAGATATCTAGAGCAATGCAGGCCGGTGGCTGATGCTTATGTAAATAATTGTTTGCTAAATGAATTGGAAAACTGGGAGTGATTACCTCTGAAACCAGATGGGGTAATAAACCCTGGGGCTTCAGCCTTCTGTGACCTTCTGCCTGGCCTCCCTGTCCCATACTTGGGTTAGTCTCAAGGGTTCTGGCCTCTGCTTCCCCTAACTGCTCCAACACAATGCTCAGGTCAGGTCCATGGAGCCTGCTTCCCGGGGCCTGGAGTTTTTATCTGTAAGAGTTTGGAGGCTTTGGGTTGTGAATAATAAGAAACCCAACTTTTGCTTTAATAAGAAAGGAAGTTTGCAATAAGGTTTATTCTGGGGCGTCTCGTTGAAGCCCTCCTGCGTTCCTGCCCTTGGGTTTAGGGCCTGGAGGGCTCTCAGGAGTCACATTCTGGAGGGAGACCACAGGTCACCTCCTCTCTGTCTCTGCATGCCAGCTGCCTTCCCACCACTGCCCGCTGAGCCACCTCCTAGAAAGAGGCGGTTTACCTTTCTCAGGGTCAGTAGAGGTTTTTAATATCTGCGGGAGATTTATACGTGCTAATGAACTCCTACAGCTGCCTGGTTTAATTGCTATTCAATTTAGAACATAAATTTCATGATCTTTTTCTTAGTTTTAGCACATTAACCCAGTCTATTCAGAGGCTTTGAGAGCTCTTATGTTAATTCAATCACTACCTTTGGGTTACCCCACTCCCACGAGACTGTGTGGCTCAGTCACCTTCACGGTGTGCTGGGGCAGAGTTGTTGGCAAACTCTTAGGGAGGGCAGTTGGCATTGGCCTCAGGATGATGAATGCATCTACCTTTTGACCCAGAATTCCGCTCCTGGGAGCACGTCCTGCAGACACTTGCTCACGGTGCAGTGATGGATGCACAGGGCTATCAGAGCAAGGTTGCTTGTGATTTTGTGGCCTTGGAGACAGCCCAGACGCCTTCAGCAAAGGATGGGTTGCGAGTCTGCAAGACAAGAGAATGGCCCTCACCAGATACCAGCCCTCCAGTTTCCAGAACTGTGAGAAAATAGATTATCGGGTTGTTAGAGCCACCCAGGCTGTGGTATTTTGTTATGGCAGCCTGAGCTGACTCAGACGGGGCCCGGGAGGGGTTTGAGCACGATGTAACTGGCTCATGCTGTGGCTGTAGGGAGTCCAGGTAGAGGCAGGGACAGCCTCAGGGAGGGCGGTAGTTGCTGCCTTCCAGGGGACAGGTGAAGGGGGGTCCTGCCCGGGTGGGGAGGAGGCTCGGGATTCAGGATTAAAGCCAACAGGACTTCCCAAGGATCAGATGCAGCTTGAGAAAGAACAGGGTCTTCAGTGACTCCAGAGTGGTTGTCCAGAGCATTGAGAGTGGCTGGTTGAATAAATTAACATGCAGCCATTAAGTAGAGTATTGAGTAACTAGAAAAGAGGAAATAAAGAGAAGCTGTCTGTGTGTCCTCACGCCACTGCAAGGACACCCTGAGCAGAATCTAGCCATTTCCAAATGGGTACGTTTTAATCGATTAGAACCACAAGATTCGGTTAAGCGAATCAAATATGTGATATAGTTTCTTTTTTATTATTATTTATTTATTTACTGTAGAGATGGGGCCAGGCTGGTCCGGCTCCTGGCCTCAGGCAGTTCCCCACCCAGGCCTTCGGAGCCCTGAGCCACCACCCCACCGACCTGTGATTATACTTTGAAGTGTTTGTGAAGAATTTAATCCTATTTTGTAACTATGTTTAAATGTTTAGGGGAATTTCACCTGTGAAAGTTATAAGCGGTAATATAATAATTGATCACTGATTAAAAAATAAATGAATGCCACTTTCTCTTGAAGAAATAATATGTTTACCGGTTAAAAAATACACAAAAGGGTTTCAGCGAAGTGCTCCCTGCCCTCTTCTTCCGCCCAGCGTCTCTGCCGCACCAAGGCGGCTGCTATTGAAGGGGACACACACTCCCCTCCCTTTAATCCAGACGGCAGCACGGTAAATGCATCGCCGCTCTGTTTCATTTAGTATTTCTTGGAGATCTATCCTTATCAGTACACCGAGAGCCCCTCCAAAGGCAGGGGTTGGTAACATGGCTGGTGCTGGCAAAACTGGTTTTGTAACCACTTTGGTGTCCTGGGAGGGCAGACTGGTGCCTGGTTTTGGCACATGGGAAACTTGGCATCTGCCATCACTTTGACTTCTCCTGGCTCGGGGCAGTCCAGCCGGAATGCAGACAGCCGCGTGACAGTTCGTGCGTGCTGGCGCAAACACCGTTTCTGTGATGCTTACTCCTCTCCTACCATGTTCACCCCTCAGGAGTTGCAGAATCAATCCCCTACCTGAGGGAAGCACAGTTTTTTGGGGGCCCACTCTGGCCACTGAAGTTGGGGACCCCAAGTTACATATTAATACTCAGAGCTCTCTCTGAGATGCAGGTTCCTTGTGGTGTCTGCTGGGAGCTGGACTGCCTGTCTTTTGGGGAGATCAACCCAGTACTCCAACGGTCCCCTGACAGTGCCCGACTTACTAACATCTCTTGGGGATCATTTTATCAGTGTGTTGTTCTTCAGTCCAGGTGGGGGTGGGCTGTAGGGAAGGGAGTGGAAGCCAACATTCGGGTCAGGAGCCCCCAATGGAGGTTTGTCTCAAGAGCCAGACAGTCTTGTTTCTGCCAACACCCCCTGAAGTGGATACGACCTTCCAGAACAATGTCGTGCACTCCGCGAAGAAAGGGGGCGGTTTATCAGTTTGCTAGGGCTGCCATAACAAAGTACCACAAACTGGGTAGCTTCAACAACAGAAATGGATTCTCTCACAGTGCTGGGTTTTTTTAATTTAGTTTTATTTTTTAAAAATTTTCAGATTCTTAGAAGTGTTAGAGAATTCTCTTACAGTTCTGGAGACCGGAAGTGCAAAATCAGGGGTTGGCAGGGCGATGCTGCCTCTTAGGGCGCTAGGGAAGGCCTCACCCTCTGAGATCCTGGTCACTCCTTGGCTTGTGGCGGTATAACTCCTGTGTGTGTGTGTCTGTGTCCAAATTTCTTCTTTTTATTAGGACACCGGCCATATTAGATTACAGGTCCACTCTGATGACTATCTTAACTAATCACATCTGCAACGACCCTATTTCTAAATAAGGTCATGTTCTGAGGTACCAGGATTAGGACTTCGACATATGGATTTGGGGTGGGTGGCAGACAGTTCAGCCCATAACTGGTGATGCTGCAGCAACAGACTTTTCCAGATGCTGCAAGCCGCCACCTCGTGATGAATGCAGCTATGCCCCAGCTGCAGTCTGGGGGAGCACAGAGAAGTTGCACAGAAAGATGCTGCATCCGCCCCGACCTGCTGGCTGCCACCCCACATCCAATCGGATTCAGATTTTTTTTTTTTTTTTGAGACAAATCTCACTCTTGCCCGGGCTAGAATGCAGTGGCGTCAGCCTAGCTCACTGCAACCTCAAACTCCTGGTTTCGAGCAATCCTCCTACCTCAGCCTCCCGAGTAGCTGGGACTACAGGTGTGTGCCACCACACCCAGATAATTTTTTTCTATTTTTAGTAGTTCCTGGCTAATTATTTCTACTTTTAGTAGAGACGGGGTCTCGCTCTTGCTCAGACTGGTCTCGAACTCCTGAGCTCAAGCGATCCTCCTGCCTCAGCCTCCCAGAGTGCTAGGATGACAGGCATGAGCCACTGCACCCGGCCAGATTGATTCAGAATTTAGAATTTATCTTCAGCTCATGCCATGTGGTATTTATGGCACCCATTTTAACTCTTTGCATAACGAAATACTCTTCAGTTTTTCCTTTTGAATTAGCGTGTTTGGGGTCCTGCTCACGCAGTCTTTGCCAATTCAGAGGTTACGAAGATCTCTTGTTTTCTTTTCTAAAAGCTTTCTGGTCCGATGTGGAATGCCTCTGGAGTGCTCTCTGTGTGGGGGCTGAGGTAGGAGTCAAGAATTTTTTTTTTTAATTTGGATATTCAGTTGACCCAGCCTTGCTTATTGAAATACGGATTCATTACACAATTTCCTTTTCTTTTTACGCAGTTTTCTTTCAAATGCTTACTGTGTGTCAAGTCCTGGTGTATGCAGGTGGGCAAAGCAAGCCCTTGTCCTCACAGTTTGTTCCAGTGCTGGTGGCGGGCAGGTGGTAACCTGGAGAAGTATCGCCGGGCGTGGTGGCTCACGCCTGTAATCCTAGCACTCTGGGAGGCCGAGGTGGGCGGATCGTTCTGAGCTCAGGAGTTCGAGACCAGCCTGAGCAAGAGTGAGACCCCATCTCTACCAAAAAATAGAAAGAAATTAATTG
>CAUYSK010098377.1:0-11927 GCA_963575035.1 Avahi laniger | reverse complement strand
CAGCCTCCCGAGTAGCTGGGACTATAGGCATGTGCCACCATACCCGGCTAATTTTTTTTTTGTCTGTATATTTTTAGCTGTCCAATTAATTTCTTTCTATTTTTAGTAGAGACGGGGTCTCACTCTTGCTCAGGCTGGTTTTGAACTCCTGAGCTCAAACAATCCACCTGCCTCAGCCTCCCAGAGAGCTAGGATTACAGGCGTGAGCCACTGCGCCCAGCCAGCAATCTGTTTTTTATAGACTCTCCTACACTGACCTATAGCCTGCTGTGGTAAACATTGCCATAAGATCTAGCTATAGCTTGTTGTTAGACTCAGGAATGATCCCTACACTCTCTGAGAAATAGTATCAGAGAAGTGAGAGCTAGTTTTTCTCACAAAGCAGGTATCAAAAGCACCCCCTTAGTGGCTTTCTTAATTGCCTGTTTTCTGTTGCTTTGATTTCTGTACCAGGGAAGAAAGCTGCCAGTATACTTTTCTGGAGCATTATAGTTAAATTGGCATCTTTGATAAATAGAGTGATATAGATTTTAGTGATAGCTAATATTTATTGAGGATATTAAATATGTGCCAGGACTGTTCTATAGCAATCACATCTATTAACTCAATTAATCTTCACAACAGCCCAGTTGTGTAAGTACAGATAACAGAGGCACCTAAGGCTACACTGGTAAATGTTGAAGCTGAGATTCAGACCCGTAATGGTCTTGATTCAGAGCCTGAGTAGTCAGACAATATGCTATACTTGTAGCCTTTACAGCTTTAACATTATTTTTACTTAATGTGTTTGTGTGTATGTGTGTGCAGATAATACATGATCAACTTTGGGCATAATCTGATTGCATTTCTGATTATTAGGGTTAATTTCCAGAAATAGAATTACTAGATTGAGGGGCATAAGCATTTTTAAGTGATTCGTCATCACTGCACTGTTCTCATCTTTTCTCATTAGTAACTTTCTAAAAATATCCAGTTCCCATTGCAGCTCCTGCTTGAGAGTTTTCAGTATCATGAGGCCCAGTCTATGGCAGTGGGCCTTCCTGGGTATTTTTCCATCCTCATAGATGTGTTTATTTTTTAGGACCGAGGAAATAATAATGTAATGAGCAATTATGAGGCCTACAAACCCTCCACAGGCGCTATGGGAGATCGGCTGACAGCAATGAAAGCAGCTTTCCAGGTCTGAATTAAGCAATTCATTAAAAGAGCTCTTAACAGTAACTCTTGGGCAATGACAAAGGGGATCTAGTTCTCCTGAGGTGGTGGCTGGACTTACAGATTTGATGCTAGATTTGGGGCATTCTCACTGCTTGGATTTTGGATATAATGTTAATAGTAGCTTCCTTGGAGATGCAGGTGTGTTACCAGAGAACCCCTCATGCTACTCATCTGCTTGAGTCACTCCCAGAGTCTAGGACTGCAGTTCCGCGGTAGGATTTGTGTTCTCTCCCTTCTCAGCAGCTGGTGGTGCTGCCCACTGCCAAGGCTTTGTTCTCTGCCTGAGAGTAATTGCCATCTTTTTCTAAGACAAGTTTGGTTCTGTCATCTCTTAAGAACTCTGAACCTTTTTCCTTCCACGTCTGCCTTCCAGTTAGCTGGTTGGCATCCGATTAATTAGCTAGGTCTTAATTTACATATTTTGTCTGTCTTCAGACTGTTCCAGTTTGGTTCTAAAATTTTTTCTGGTTTTCACTAATAGAATATAAAAATCCTTGTTCAGGAAATCAGGGCTTATTTTCCAGATTTGAGGAAAGATAATGTGATACATACTCCATATATTAACACCACAAAAAAGGTCTGTAGCCACACCTTATATAATCAAACTTCTGGAGCAAAATATATTAGTAGTGATGCTAAGCTGAATAGATAAAAATTAAATAGCCTTTACATCAGCTCAAAGTAGGTTTTGCCATCCAACTTTAAGAACTTTTTTTTTAGTTTTCATAACTTTTAGTTTTGAATTGTAAATAACAGATTGTAAACCATAACTGTGTTCAATTGCTATATACATTGATGTTTTACTCTAGCCAGTCAGGCTATAAAAATAAATTTCAGTACATTGAGGTTCCTCTCTCCACAGAGATGCAGGAGTTTTCCTTTACAGCACAAGAATAGAACAAAAGGGGTGGTGCTGTGGAGGCACCAGGGCACTAACGCCACAGTGCCAAGATAGCATAGTTAGAATTTCTGTAAACTTTATCATTTGCTAAGCTTAGTTTACTCAAGTTTCTTGAACTTACTATCTTATTTACTCCTGGTGTCCCTTTCTCTTTCAGTCACAGTACAAGAGTCACTTTGTTGCAGCCAGTTTAAGCAATCAGAAGGCTGGAAGCTCTGCCGCTGGAGCAAGTGGATGGACTAGTGCAGGGAGCTTGAATTCTGTTCCAACTAATTCAGCACAACAGAGCCATAACAGTCCTGACAGCCCCATCGCCGGTGCCACGAAGGCCATCCCAGGCTTTGGCAATACTGGGAACATCAGCAGTGCTCCAGTGACCTACCCATCTGTTGCAGCCCAGGGAGTCAACAACTCAGCTTCAGGGAACGACAGTCGAGAAGGGATTGGGGGTGGCAACGGGAAGAGAGAGAGATATACTGAGAACCGGGGTGGCAGCCGTCATAGTCACGGAGAGAGTGGCAATCGGCATGGTGACAGCCCACGTCACGGAGATGGTGGTCGCCATGGAGATGGATACCGCTACCCAGAAGGCAGCAGCCGTCATCCCGATGGCCAACGGCATGGGGAAAACAGGCATGGAGGAAATGCAGGCCGGCATGGGGAGAGCCGGGGTGCAAATGATGGCCGGAATGGGGAAAGCAGGAAAGAAGGTTGTAATCGTGAGAGTAAGATGGACCCCAAGGTGGACAGCAGCAAGATGGACAAGGTAGACAGCAAGACAGATAAGACAGCTGATGGCTTTGCTGTCCCGGAGCCACCCAAGCGCAAGAAGAGTCGATGGGACAGTTAGAGGGTATGTGCTAAATCACAAAATCAGTTGTCTTTAATTTTATTTTTAGAAAGATTTTGGTAACTAGGTGTCTCAGGGCTGGGTTGGGGTCCAAGGTGTAAGGACCCCCTGCCCTTAGTGGAGAGTTGGAGCTTGGAGATATTAGCCCTTCTTCTTGAGAAGCTGCTTTGGTCCCTGGAAGCAGTGAGAGCTGGGAAGCTTCTTTTGACTCTAGGTGAGTTGTCATGAGGGTAAGTTGATACTTTGGGAGAAAGGGCCTCATAGGGCACAAAACTCACTCTAGGTTTATATTATATGTAGCTTATATTTTTTACTAAGATGTCACCTTATAAACATCTATAAATTGAATTCCTTTTCTTAGCTGTGTGGCCAGGCAGTCCCCTTTTTAGGAGTTGGCTTCTGCAAACCCCACTGAACTGTGAGGAAGCAATTTGGTGGTTCTAGACATTTGCCAGGGAAGGGAGACGTCTGATTCTAAATGAGAGCCGATGCTCAGATTCCCCAGCCAGGTTTGTATCCTGCCCTGAGACATGTAGAGGATGCAACAGCCTTCCAGACCCAGGCTTTGAAGATTTCCAAAGCCACTGTGATTGAAGGGAAAAGATTATCCATATGATTCCAGGGTTGCTCCTGGTCTGAGGTGTTGTTAAATTTAAAATTAAAAAAACAAAAAAAAAAACAAAAAAACACCCTCAACAGCTTTTTTTTAAATGTCTTCTATTTCATTGTATTTTTTTTTTTAACTTGCCCCAATGGTAGAAAAGTCTTTTGCTGAAATGATTTTGATGATTTTTGTTCTATCTTGTTTATAAAAGGAAAAGAAATATACAAACTTTAAATTTTGTGACTTTGTGAAGGTTTCTTTAAGATGTGCATTCCTTTCTGCTTGCTCTCTAGTAAATGTTTTACTACTGAGATCTGTGGATTGTCTGTCATTTCTACTTCACAAAGAATCAGTGCATATTATTAATAAACAAATAATGAAACAGTGTAGCACATAGTATTAAACTGTCAGAAAAGACATCTCTCCCACCACCCTGGTTTTATTCAAGAATAGGAAGGGTTAAGGCTTGAGAGGCCCACATGCCCAAGAATGGACTACAATGAATGTCACCCCAACACTTAACCTCCCCTTTAACATTGACTTTTTATCCAGTACCCCCACATTCTTCATGGAAGGATCATGGGGTCTGTAAGGACAGTCTGGCAGTGTTTTTGTGGGAGACTGTCCTTTACGCAGGAGGACATCCTCCTCTCTGCTCAGGACCACAGTGGGAGTGCTGTACCCCACCTCACTGTCAGCTGCAATGCAAGTGAGGGCAGAGCTGGTACTGAGGCCAGAGTGGGCCATGCCACCGTCTTCCCCCGTAGTCCTGACACTCTTCTCAGAGGCCCAGTAGCTCTGCTCACTTCCGCTTGTGTTTTTTCTTTTGCTCCTTACGCTGCTGTGCTCTTTGGTCCTTCTTCATCCTTGAGTCCACCACCTTAAAATGGCCTCTGACTCCAGCTGGCCGGCGCACTTTGCGGCCCACACCTTTTTTGGCTACCACATAGGTGACTTGGCGCTTCTCCTTGCCAAGCCCAGCCTTCTTGTAGAGACTACAGAGGGAAGGGAACAGGTTAGGACTTGCTTTCTGCTGCTTTAACCTTGTCCCCTTGTGGTGTCTTCCCCCATTACCTTCGCAGCTGTGCCACTTTCTCGTGTTCTGAGATGTCCACTGTGTTCACCACAGCTTCTGCCTTCTTCCTAGTCTGTTCCAGCTTTTTCAGCATCTGAGAGGGGACCTCAGTCAACTGACCTCTTCCCCATCCCTGCCTCCCCCATCTCAGGGAGCTACTTTCCCTACCACTTACCCTCCTTTTCTTTCTGGCCTTGGCCTCGGCCACTTTTTTGATGGGACGAGCGTTGATTTCCCTCCAGCGCTTCCGGTAATGCTCTACCTCTTTCTTGTCAATAGGCAACTGCCGTATCCGGTGCTGCTTTTCCTCCTGCACAAACCACTCTGGAAGATCTCCCTCTTCCTCATTAAACGTATACCTGGGCAGAAAGGACACCAGCCCAGTAACCAACCACTCCAGGCTTCCTAAAGAAGAAATCACCCACTTACCCACCACAGACATCTTGGGCTACTTTTCATGATTTTCGGGACTCCCTACCTGTTGAAGGAGTTATCTATGAGGTCTCTCTTGGCCTTTTTGGAAGAGGCAATAACAGCACCTAGAGCAAGGCCTTCAGCATCCAGTATCTGATGTTTCACTAGAGAGGGAAGGAGAAAAGTCAAAGCTCGATTCCCAATGCTGACACTTCTGCTGGTCTCCTGTCCTTCCACTGCATGTAGAGCTCTCACCTGGGTCCTCAATAGGCACTATCTCAAACCCATCGTCATCTGACTTAGGCCCACGTCTGCGCTTCTTACCACGGGGTGCTTCCCAGCTGTGAAGAGGGAGGACTGTGAGTGAATATCCACTGATCCCCCACCTCACCTCAACCCTGCTTCCTATTTACAGCCACTTAGGGAACTTGCAAAAATTCTGCCACCCTGGCCACACCCCAGGCCGGTTCAATCAGAATCATCAGTACAGTATTTTTAAAGCTCCCTGTCTGCAGCCAAGGTAGAGCAATGTTCCAAGCCACTGTTTCCTCTTCATCTCTTCTCCCAGCAGCTGCAACCACTCACCTCTCTTCATCCTCACTGCTGCTATCACTGTCTGAGCTGCCATCTCTTTCTTCCCCTTCAGAGCCAGGGGCAGCTTCTGTCCCTGAAGAAGCCTCTGGCCCCTTAGGGGCCTCATCCTGGCACCGGGGAGACTTTTTATCAGTCTTCAAACTGGAAGGTGGTGGCGGTTGCGGAGGCAGCTGCTGCTGCTGTCCCTTCCGACGGCTCTCATACAACAGCTGGGCCTGACTGATCTCCAGGGCCTCATCAGCATCATCCTCAATCCCACTGAAGCCATCCTGGGGGGGTGGGGGGGTGTCTTCAGGCACCCGCCATCCAGGGGATGGCAGTTTGCTGTCAGTCTTGCCCCCAGCCTCTTACCTTTGAGAACCACAGGGTGGCCTGTTCTTCCTGCAGCACTGCCTTTTCCTCCAGTGGTACCAGCAATGGATTTTCTTCTTCCTCTTCCTCTTTATCTTCCACTTCAGCATATCGCACTCTGCAGACCCAAAGGAAAGCAGGGGGAGTCCTCACTCCCCTAATCCCTCTCTGGCAGTTCCCGCACTGACTCTGCTGAAAAGGGGACAGCACTCCCTCTCACGTGCACACCCACCCACCCCTTACCGCTTCTGGTCCTTTGGATCCTGATGTCCCCCAACTCCTGCCAGCTCCTCTGGATCCAGGTCGCTATCCAGAGATGCATCATCATCGTCCTCCTCAACATCTGATACATAGATGTCATCTCTTGGCAGGTCGGAGAGAAGTGTGTCTGCAGTACTCATATCCCCTTTTGTTACTTCCTCTAACAACTGAATTTTAACAGAAACAGAGATCCAGTATTTAAAAGGAACACCCTGCTTTTTATCCGTGTGTCTGTTATCTAACCTTAGCAATGCTAGGAAGTACATGTGGCAAATACATCATTTCTTTTTACAGACAGGGAAGCTTAGACCCAGGGAAGTGACTGGCCCATTCTAGGCTAGGTTACTGATTTATCCCACTCTGCTGTGTTGCCTTTGATGGTGGTAGCACAAACAGGTTTTATGGAATAGTAGCCCACAGGCCATATAGCATCAGATCTTAAAATGTTAAACATTGGTTTTCCTTTAAAATTTATTCTCAGAAGGCACTTCAATCACCTTTTGAGAATAATACCGTCCACATATTTTGTTTCCACTGAATAAAGGAGCCCAGGCAACATACACATCTAACAGAACTGTTTCACTTAAACCAATTGTCAGGCAAAGACAGCTACTATTTCTCGAGTGTTTATCACATGAGGGATTACACCCAACCATCGTTTTTTAAATCGTCACAAAAATGCTATGACGTAGGTTCTATTACTGTTTTACAGATGAGGGAACAGGCAAAGATAAGCAGTCACCTCAGGGTCCACGCAGCTCCCAAGCGGTGGAACTGGGACTGGAGCCTGAGTCTACGTCTGCTCTAGGGCCATTAGTTCTGTTTTCTTCTTTAAGAGACAGTGTTTAAGTGCCAGGCTGGAGTGCAGTGGCACAATCATAGCTCACCGCAGCCTCGAACTCCTGGGCTCAAGCGATCCTCCCATCTCGGCCTCCCAAGTAGCTGGGACTCCAGGTGTGCACCACCATGCCCAACAAATTTTTATTTTTTTGTAGAGGTGGGATCTCACTATGTTGCCCAGGCTGGTCTTAAACTCTTAGCCTCAAGCTATTCTCCTGCCTCGGCCTCCCAAAGTACTGGGATTAAAGGTATGAGCCACTACACCTGACTGAGGGCCGCTGTGTTCTAATGCTTCTCTTGTACAGCAAAGATAACGTGGTTATGACATCCCCACACGAGCCATGAAAGCTCATTTTGCTTGTGACACTGCTTTTATCAGGAAAAGCATGTTCTCTAGTATTCGGCAGGAGTGAGTAACCTAATGTGAAGCGCTAACTTGGTCTCAGTGAACTGAAGAATATTGCTCCCTCTGAGGGAGACCCTCTGTTCGCTGTGCCTGTAACCCAAGTATCCTGGCTGCATCTACCGTAACCTAAACTCTTGGTCCTGATGCTCTAGTTCTGCAAGGAAAAAGCTATCACACTTGTGTATCTTCCTAATTTCATCATTTTAGGTATATGTTTCTTTTTGGCCTTTGAGTCACGAGGCTCTTATTTTTTCCCCAGCCTCCCCCTTGCCAAGTCATCTCTTGGGTGAAGACAGCACCCGCAGCCCATCAGTGTTCAGCACACTTTAAAAGACATCCAACACCCCTACCTCCAAACACCCAAGCAGATCCTCCTGTCTCTTCAATCCGCGCCCCAGCCCTGTCTCACCTGGTGACCCCGGATGGTGCGCAGGGAAAACATGCCAGTCTCCCCCTCATCTGCAATGGAAACCCCTGGCAGATCCATCTTCAGCTCCACACGCTCCCGCTGCTTTCTCTGCTCACGCAGCAGCTTCTTTTTCTTCCTGAGGGGATGGATTGAGGGAATAAAGCTGCCCAGCTCAAACTCCCTATCCATGCCTTTCATTCTCTTCTCCCATCTTCGCATGCTGAGGAACTCTGTGCAGGGGTTCCTTGAGCTCCTCCCAGATCCCTTCACCTCTTTAATTCTGCCACCTCCTGGGCTTTCATCTCTGCCAGGGTCTGGTTCAGTTGTTCCTCCTCCTCCTCCTCCTTAGAGGGTTGCCTTGTGGTCCCAGCTGTTGACTCTTCCTCGTCACCTTCTTCTTCCTCTCCTGAGCTGAGGCTGACAAAACAGTCCAAAGGAGTTTGGTTATTTTCCCAGATACTTCCCCTGATACCCAGTCGACACCTGCCCTGGTTTCATTCCCTCCTCACCTGATGTCCAGTGCTTTTGCTTGCTCTTTCAGCTTCTTGGCCAAATGTCGCCGAAGCTTTGTTCTCCAGTTCAGGAGGGACCTGCCCCGAAAAAATACTATTACTGATCTTACCATTTCCCTCTTTGTCCCTGCCCCCTTCTCTGCTTTAGGTGGACCCCACAAATCTTAAGCTTCAGCCACATAAATCCTAAGGTTCAGTGCCCCACCCCAAACCTCTAGCACAGCAGCATCCTGTTTCCAGAGATCCAACATCATGGCCTTCAACGGCCTTGCCCTGCCTTCAGGGCTTCTTGGTCCCTACACTCTCCACACCACATACCTGAGCTCCTTTCGCCCCAGCACTTTGATGTCCTGACAGCATGCTTGTATGTCCTCAGTGGTGGCTGGATGCTGGGCCAACTCCTCATCATCTAGCAAGATCTATTTGGGAAGAGGAAAATGTGTCAGGGAACATTCTCAGGCCATGTTTCTGGGGCCCCCTTACATCCCTCAAGCCTGGAGACTCACTTCGCTAGCCTTGGAGAGGAAGTCAACAGGGTTGGCAGCTCGAAGGAAGTCAATGACTGAGGTTCGGTGATACAGAGTGAGGTCACCCTCAGCATACCCTTCAGCCTTAGGGAGGGAAATAAAGAAGGTTAGGCTGTCCCTTCTGGGGAACGTAGGACCCACCAGGCCCAATCTCTCCAAAGTGCCAGGATCTGAGGGTGGCCCCATTCCCCTAACATACCTTTGGTTTTTTCTTAGTCACCAACTCAGTAATAGTCTTTGCCTGAACCTCAACTTCCTTGAAAGCAAATTTGGGGTCAAAGAATTTGCTATCAACCTTGTCAGGAGCCAGGAATCCTAAAATGATAGGATATATCAAAAAATGTGCTTTGGTAGTTGGGAGACTGAGTCAAGAGAAGGAAGTGATGCCCACCCTGGCAGACGACAAAGATCTCTGCAGATTCATGGCGAGAGGCTTGGGGCTTGGTGGCCTGGACACGGCGGAACAGTTGCTGAAAGATCCACAGGAGGGGCTGATAGTCACGGGAACGGAAAACCTTTGTGATGAAGCAGCCACCACGGGCCAAAAAATCACAAGCCAAACGCAGAGCCATCAGTGTCAAATGGGCTGTGGGGTAGAAACAGTCAGCTGAAGACCTCTGCGGCCTGATAGGGCATGCCCACCTCTGCCCCCACGTCCTCTCCAAGCCCCACACTCCCTGCACCTTGTGAGTAAGCATCATGGACCCAGCTAGCCCCAACATTGGGGGCCCCATCATTGAGCACGACATCAACCTTCCAGGTCTTCAGCTCCTTCCTCAGGGCCTACAGAAAAGGAAAGAGATTATGGTAACAGAAAAAGAAGAATGGTTAAAAGTTGCCCTGGTTCAGCCATTTGTCTACTCATCTGTTGAGTCCCCATGATGTGCCAAATCCTATGCCAGGCACAGGGGACACAACAGTAAAAAATAATAATAATACATCCCTGTCTTCATAGAGGTTACAGTCTTAACAGTTAGTCCACTGGAAAGGATCTCATTGAAGATCTCTGCCCTTGTCCCAATTCCAAACATCTTCATTCCTGACTCTAAATAAAGGCTGGAGTTAACACTAAGACTATTATGGGCCTTGTTATACATATGTCACCAAAACTTGCTCAAAGCATGGCAAGTAGGAAAAATGTCAACTTTAGAGGATTTGGGGATGTCGATAGTTGCATATAAAGGGAATAAAAAAAAGAGAGGCTCCTATTACCTGCCTACAGCGTTCTGTTGTGATGTCCTCCTGGAGAGTCACCACATTGGGGAGAGGCCTGATTGGAACCAGGTCCACTCCTGGAAGAAATCAGGTCAGAGTATTCTAAAGGGTTGCCTCATGCAAGGAGGAGGGAAATACAGAACAAAATTAGTAGTACCTCATACATCCACCTCAGAAAACACCCAGGAGAGCCGCCTGTCACTCACCCACAATAAGACTGGATACAGGCATAAACTTGGCAGCCACCTGCAGCCTACAAAAGGAATAAAGATTAAAATACCGAAGACTTTCCCTTCCCATCGCTTAGCAGTGTGATCTCTCACCCCTGTTGTTAGGAGCCTATGCAAAGTGCAGTGGCCAGAGTGTGTCCTACGTTCATATTCCAAGCCTTTTCTTTGCAATCAAGAAAAGAAACAGGCCGGGTACAGTGGCTCACGCCTGTAATCCCAGCACTCTGGGAGGCCGAGGCGGGAGGATCGCTCAAGGTCAGGAGTTCGAGACCAGCCTGAGCAAGGGCGAGACCCCGTCTCTACTAAAAATAGAAAGAAATTGGCTAGACAACTAAAAATATATAGAAAAAATTAGCCGGCCATGGTGGCACGTGCCTGTAGTCCCAGCTACTCAGGAGGTTGAGGCAGGAGGATCGCTTGAGCCCAGGAGTTTGAGGTTGCTGTGAGCGAGGCTGACGCCATGGCACTCTAGTCCAGGCAACAGATTGAGACTCTGTCTCAAAAAAAAAGAAAAAAAAAAGAAAAAGAAACAGCCCCCAAAGTTTAGGAGAGACCTATGCTCTGGGATGCAGAGAAATCTGAGGCTGAGATTACTGTACTAGGGAGGGGAATCCCGAATCCCACCGCCCTTCAACAAAACTCTAAGCCATCCAGGGTCAGAACCCAGAAAGCTGCCATCAGGAGCAACCTGTGTGAAGTGTTTCTCACCATCCCCCAGGCGCAGCACAGAGGTCCAGCAAGGCTCGGGCTTTCTGCAGGAACTGAAAGCGGCGATTGAGCTGGATTAGCTTGAAAGCAGAGCGGGAACGGTAACCTGGGGGTGACGACAGAGTCCGCGGAGTGCTTTACCAGCAGGGTTTCTCGGGCCTCACAACCCACCACCCCTTCTGCAGAAGAAGAACACAATATCTGGGGAATGGAGGCGCACCGGAGAAAGATCGCTCGCTCGCAGATGGAGCGAACCCTCACTCACCCGTCTCCTTCGCCAAGTGATAAAACTTGTCCCGTCGGCTCTTGCCAACTTTGCCCTTCTTGCCCATGGTGGAATGGGGGAGTGTCACTCAATCTGGGAAGAAGGTAAAAGTTGGAAACGTCTCTTCCCAGAGCACTAGATTCCGCTTTCTTTTTTCCACTTCACGCAGCAATTACGCTCCATCCCCTGCTCCCCACACTCACCTAGACCCAGCGTCGTTTTCACCACATGCAGGCAGCAAGCGTACTTCCGTTTCCGCTTGCGCCCCTAGCTCCAAGGTTTCCGTTTTCCGCCATTTTCAGTGTGGCCATGAATTTTCTGTATGGTGTGTACTCCAGGTCTTATAAATTTAACGTTGGAACTAGCAGGCATATTACAAGAACTAAAAACCAAGTTTCTAAGAAGCAACACTTAGGAATTATATTCCCTCTTCTTTCCCTTCCTAAGCTCCTGAACTCAAGTAGCCGCCCCTCTCATCATGGCCCCCGTATTAATTGTAGTCTTGTTACACACCCCGCCCATTGACCCGGAACTCTTCTCTGCCTTG
>CAUYSK010098374.1:0-16766 GCA_963575035.1 Avahi laniger | reverse complement strand
TAGAGAGAGAGAAAAAATTAGCCGGGCATGGTGGCACATGCCTGTAGTCCCAGCAGAGATTCCCATAAAATTTCACATAAGGCCGGGCGCAGTGGCTCACGCCTGTAATCCTAGCAGTCTGGGAGGCTGAGGCGGGTGGATCGCTCAAGGTCAGGAGTTCCAGACCAGCCTGAACAAGAGCTCATCTCTACTAAAAATAGAAAGAAGTGATCTGGACAACTAAAAATATATATAGAGAGAAAAAATTAGCCGGGCATGGTGACACATGCCTGTAGTGCCAGCTACTCAGGAGGCTGAGGCAGGAGGATCGCTTGAGCCCAGGAGTTTGAGGTTGCTGTGAGTTAGGCTGACGCCACGGCACTCACTCTAGCCAGGGCAAAAGGTGAGACTCTGTCTCAAAGAAAAAAAAAAAGATATTTCACATAAGGTATTTTCTGACTCTAATGAGCTCTTTGGTCATGTACTTTATACTCTAGAGCAAGATCAAGCATTTTCCTTGTCTGTTTTGTTCTTAAATATACCTTAAATTAGAAGTAAGGTGTGTGCTTACCAGAAACAGGAGATACATCAAACTCTAGTCCATGAATATTTTATAAGCAGAGGAGAATTAAAAGATCAGATTAAATTCAGAGCAATAACTGAAACCCTGCTCAGAATTAATGTGCCTCATTACTTGAGTGAAGTTTTCAAGAGTAAATACTACTCATTTCACAGTCAGAGCACTGACCTGGTGACATATTTCTAGTTCACTTAAACAATCCACCTATAATTTAATGTGATATTTTATAATTGTGACCAAATATTCTAGGATGGAAATTATGTCTGGCCATTTATACAAACCTTCATTTTGTGCAAATTAATACAATTCAGGGCCTGGTATGCCTCAAAGCTTAAATATTTAATTGATGTTTAATATAATTTTCCCCAACGAATAAAACTATTTTGGAAAAAAGCGAGATTTTAATGTAGCAATGTACAATATTAAGAAAATATTTACTTAAATTTATATTTGCTCAATGCTTACAATTAATGTTTCAAATAATTTTAGAATATTCTACTCTTGTTCCTCTGTGCTATTTTTTATTCTTAGGATATTTGTCACTCGAATTTTTGTGTTTTAAATAGCCATACATCTATTTTTACTATCTGTGGTAGGTTGTTTGCAGAGATGACCTCGATAATTTCACCCATTCCTATATACACACCCCTTTGCTCTTACCCCATCAAGAGGTAAAGGGTTTTTTCTCTACTCTTTGAATTTAGGTTTAGCCATTTTATTGACTCTGACTAATGGAATATTAGCAGCATGAGATGAGCAAAGATTTTTTAAATACTTACGTGTTGGGGCTTGCTCTTTTTGACTCCAAATGGAACCTTGGGACCACAATGTGAATGAGCCTAAATTAACCTACTGGACAGACCATTTGGAGTAAAACAGAGTATCCCAGCTTGACAGTCTGCTAACCACCTCACTTGAGGCCATCTTTAGACAATCCAGTCTCTGTTAAGTCACTAGAAGAGTGCAGCCAAGTGAATGACCCCAGAAAGACCACCAGAAGAACTTCCCAGCTAAGCTCAGCCCAAGTGGCTGACTCATAGAATCATAAGCAAATAAAATTTGTGTTATTTAAAGTTAATGCATTTTTTTATAATTTGTTACACAGCAATAGGTAACTGATGCACCAGGACACCATCATCCTCTGATTGAGTAGCATTCATCCATTTCAAGAGGACTGGTAAAGAGGAGTGATAAACAAAGCAATTCTTTGATTGAGGGAAAAAATAGGGAATGAAAGTATACATTATATTAATTCTCAGGCTCATCCAATCACAATTTATACGGCCACAGACCCTGTCTAACAAATCCTTAGTCTTGTAAATTAGCTCGGTGCTCTAAAACTGTGAAAGTAAGTAACTTCCAAAGTGTTTCATTCAAGCTATTCAACTGTCCCTTTGTAAACCCCTTTTCCTAATGTGTTAATAGTGGAGGGCTGGGAAGTAGCCTCAGTGTTGGATTGGCACATTACTACATGCCTAAATTGATCACAAGCTAGCTGTCCCACCATCATTCTTATTATACCATGCATGGGAAAGATTGCCATTGGCGGTCGGAGGGGAGTCAACCATGAATTAGACTGAGGTTAGGACAAGATTGTCACTTGGTCCTGAGCCCCAAGATGAGGCAAAAATTAATTGCTATTCAGGATGTGCGCAAATGATTTTTAACCAGGGATAAGCATCATAATTACCAGCAGATTTTTTTACACTACCAATTTTTCCCCATATACTAGAAATATTGATCCATTCAGTCTGAGATGGGGTGCCAGCATCTGTTTTGTTTAACATCACAGGTGATCATCATGCACAGTGCTAAATAAGAATAACCGGTAAAAACCTAGTAAAACATTAACAACGTGATAGGATTTGAGGATCACAAAAGGATTTTCTGATAATACAAGCCCCACTGGGCTAATACAGGTCCTGAAATTATATTAGTCTCTTATCAGGCTGAAAATATGTATCCAGAGAAGTCATAGTATAAGAGAAAGATATAGAATCAAAAGATTAGGATTCTGTCCTATTATTTATGTAATCTTGGTGAAGTCATTTAACTTCCCAATTTCTTCCTCTGATAAATTGGGAATGAAATATCTGATTGCCGGGTTACTGGTATGCATGGAAAAGTATCCTGAAAACTCTAAAATGCCATTTCAAATGAAGAATTATTTCCCTTCAGTATGAAAACCCATTAACTTCTCAGAACAAACATACTTATTTGAATTGCTAGCTTACTGCATAATAAAATGCTGAGGAAACAAAACACAGGTAACTTTGGATTGAGAGGAAGGAAAGCTCCAAAGTGGAATAATATCTAAGAAGAGGGAACCAGGTATTTCACCCCAGTGGGGGATCCCCCTCATTCCCAAGTGGAATGAGGACAATAAAAGTTAATGGAACAAAATAAGGTAGCTGAAAAGGATGCTGGATGCAAGCGTTGTCTACTTCTCAGTTTAGCCTCGGATCACCTTAACGAATAGCCCCAAATCAAAATGGCTTAGAACTCCCAATAGGCTCATTGTATTCTTAGACTATGAGACAAGTTAAGAAGAAAAAGAGTAAAATACGATGTACCTTGGAATAATGCATTTGATTAATGATATTTGACTTCTGTAGGCCGCCCTTCTCTTATCATTTTGCATTTGAAAATTAGGTTATTTCTATTTTTCATATTTGGAAGCATAGAGCTGTAATAGCAGAGTCAGAGGAGAAATTTTGCACATACAGGAAAAATAAAAGTGAATTGCTCTTCTAATTGCCTTGCAGACTTAGCTAATGTGAATAATTATTCATAATCTTTTTGATTCTGTAGTGTAATAAGTTCTTTTTCTTTTGATGGCAATGAAATAGGTTCATTTATTGAGGCTATAACAATCACAGAAACTTGAAAAAAGGGGGGTTCACGCACTAGAGGAAAAAGCATTGGAATATTGAAAATGCTAAACAGTAGAAGCAAAATTTTTCTCATTTCAAACTTTCAAAAAACGTTATGTGAGAGTGAATCCTGTGCACTGGGATTCAAGACAAAGAATGAGGATGCTGATTGGGTGCAAATTTGACAATTTTTTCATGTTTTCTAATATACAAAGCCAAAAACTATATGTGTTCCCACTAAAAGAACTTCACGGCAATGCTTAACATTTTTCAAATAAGTAAGAAATTATTTACTAAACCCATGAAGTTGTATTTTCTCTATATATATATTTCTTTATCCTATAAACTACTAAAATATGTCTTTTTACTTTTTCTCTCATTTTGTACAATGAACAAAATGGCATATATTTCTTTCTTATGTTATACACTTAAGAACTATGGTAAAAGACACCTGGTAGTATTGTCCAGCTATTGTGAGTTGGACAAGGACAGAGGCTCGGAGCTTTCCTCTGGCGAAGTGGTTTTCTTACCTTCTGGGGATGTTCTGCAAACATGCATTGTTTTACTTGCCTTGATTCTCCACTTAGATGTTTATAAACAACCCTGGAGCATTAAACCAGGCACAATAAACACATAAGTTAACAAATCGATAACAATATAGTATGATAGATATTGTAATAAAAATGTTATAAGATTAAACAATATTATAATACACCATGAGGGCAGTCAAAGACATGTTTGTGTACTACGTCCAATGAAGGAGGTACATATTAGTTTCCTATTGCTACTTAACAAATTACCACAAACTTAGCAGCTTAAAACAATGCCACTTCATTATCTCACAGTTTCCTTGAGTCATGCATCCAGGCTTGACTTAACTGGGTCCTCTACTCAGGATCTTAATCCAGATGTTTGCTGGCTATATTCTCAGGTGGAGCTCAGGGTACATTTCCAAGCCCATGTAGGCAGAATTTACTTTCTTGCAACTGTAGAACTGAGGTCCCCTGTCAGCTAGGAGGTGCTCTAAGTTCCTGGGGGCTGCCTACAGTTTTTTGTTGCATAACTCTCTCAAAAACCCATCTCACAATATGGCAGTTTACTTCTTCAAGGCCATCAGGAGAATCTCTCTTCCCAGTCTGCTAGGACAGAGTTTTATAAAACTTTTAGCGTAACCACAGAAGTTGCTCTCCCAGTATCTCAGCCATATCTTATTGTCTACAAGCAAATCACAAGTTCCGCCTGCCCTTAAGGGGAGAGAATTAGACAAGGGCATGATTCATTTGGGGGTCACCTTCATTGTGTCTGCCAAAGATGACACAAAAATTTTATAAAGAGGATGTCTGAGATAGGCTTTTCAGGTTGAGTTTAACTGCACAGCAGAGATGGAGAAGAGGTAAAGGAGAGACATTCTGAGCACGAGAAGAGTGTGAGCAACAGAGTAGTAGAAAAGTGCAAGGCACATTCTGAAGTAGTAATTAGTCCATAAAATGAGGTAAAAAGACCTCCATCCTTTTCACTTTGTGTAAATTTTTGGGAATTCCCAAAAAAGGAAGCAGAGTTTTGGCCAACCTAAGTGTCTGAGTCCACTTGGGCTGCCACAACAAAATACCATAAACTGGGTGGCTTACAAACAACAGAAATTTATTTCTGACAGTTCCGGAGGCTGGGAACTCCAAGACCAAGGTGCCAGCAGATTCAGTGTCTGATGAGGTCCCATTTCGTGGTTCATGGACAGGGCTACTTTTGCTATGTCCTCACATAGTGAAAGGGGTAAAGGAGCTCTCTTGCATCTCTTCTTATAAGAGCGCTAATCCCATTCATGAGGGCTCCATGATTTAATCACCTCCCAAAGGCCCACCTCTTAATACTATAACATTGGGGATTAAGGTTTCAACATATGAATTTTAGGGGGACATAAACATTCAGTCCACTGCCCTAGATGATATCTTTGTGTGAATTAGATAAAGACGTCCCTTCCTCCCCTCACACCATAGAGCACAGCTCTGCGGGTGATGTGCAGGCCAGATTTCATTCCCAACTCCCTCTCCAGCTAGTGCCCTGTCCAGTGAACAAGCTGCACTGCTGTATGTCGTGGTCTTGGAGGAAGGACTGTAGAAGTATCTGGGAAGCACGGTGCTAAGTCTCTCATACATAATCTGCCCCAGCTGGTCACAGATCCCTCTGGAACTGTGATGTGGCTCCTTCCAAGGCTCCTGCAGTCACTTTTGTGATGGCCTTGGTCTGATCTGAGCCTGGGCTGACCTGGGGCACACTTCACAACTAGCATACCCAAGTGAGGGATGAGAAAGCAATGGGAAAGCAGAGAATGAACACAAAAAGAAAGAAAGTGAAATGAAAGTTAAAGTGTGGAAGATGGTAATAGTGGTACTAGGAAAAAGTACAGATATAAAGAGAAGAAATCAAGCTCAAAGACAGTGGAATTTTAACAGAGAAAGGAGTTTTGCATTACAAAGGTCCAAAATAGAATAAAGAAAGCTAATCTATACATCAATAGAGTGAGAGATTCCTGTGAAGAAGACTTCTAAAGCCTTGGAGAAGAAAACAATGAGAACTGGGGAAAATGTCCCTTATCTGAAGATTATTTTGCATTTTTTATAAAGTTGAAATTTTATCAAGACCTTCATAGCTGTAAACACTATGATTTTATTCCAAAACCAAGTCAGGAATAATAAATTTCAATATTCATTAACTAAAAGTCACTTTAACTCTATACATGATATTAAACATGACATGCATTTTTATTTTTCCGAAAAAATAAATGATAGTTGCTTATTGAGAACCTACCATATTCTAGGCATTGGGCTTTGTAAACATTGCCTCAATTAATTCTTCCAGCTCTGAAAAGTAATTTTATTTATACACTCATGCACACACACACACACACACACACACACAAACACACACAACAGGTAAGGAAGTTGAGATGCCCAGATATGAGGTTGAACTTCCGGGGACTCCATCCCCATTGTGTTTCCAGGTGAACCACATCTCCTGGGAGTTGTACAAACTTGTCACATGAAGTGACTTGCCTACATCCACCATCTAATAAAAAGAGGAGGCTCAGGTCCTTTGGCTCCAAAGCTTCACACTATTCATAGTGCACCAAAAAGTAAATTTCTATTGCTTCAAAATTCTAGGAAATTTTACATTTCTAATTTGAGTCATTATTTTATGGAGTTACATAGTTACTAGATATTTATTAGAGCTTTTACTATGTGACAAACACAGCATTTGGTGTTTTACATGTTATTTCATTTAATCTTCACAGCTTTCTGATGTAGTTCCTTTCATTACCTCCATTTCTTCTACAAGGAAATTGATGTGATTTCGATTAATAAACCTGCTTGAGATACTCAGACAATAATTGATGGAGTCAAGATTGAACCCAGGTGTCCCTGACTCATTGTGCAAAGCTAACCTGGGGAACTGTGGGGAACAACACACACTGCTCAGGTTGACTTTCCTACAACAGTTAATCTGAAATTATCTTCACATTTATCTCTTTCCTATTAAAAACTATCATGCTACTTTGCAATGATTTATCATCACTCATCAGATTTTATAGTCACCTCCACACAAATCTGTGGTTGATTAATTAACTAAAATTGGAAGACATTTCGATGACGAAAAGTGTTAAGTATTTCTATGAATAATAATTAGCATTAGTGTGGTACTTCAACTAAATTATGTATGTCAGTATTGGGAATCAATCAGGAGAGGGAGAGTAAGATTTTGATGATCGGAACCAGATAAGATGGATTAGACAGGGCACCATGGATGACTAGAACAGACATTGGCAGAAAAAAAGAAAAAAGAAAAAACGTATTGAGCACCTAGTGTGTGCCAGGCACCATGTAGGATCCTGGAGACACAATGCTGAATAAGACAGAAACAGTTCCTGCCCTTATGGGTCTTACAGTCTCAAGAGCAACATCAGAGTTTGCCCCAGCTCAAGGGAGCACGGTGCCCAGGAAGTCCTGCAGTCCGCAAGCCGACCAGTAGGAAGCAAGTACATGGTCAGGGTGACTGTGATCCACTCCCTGGGAGGGTTGAGACAGGGGAAGGCAGGGTTGCACGATCAGATGAGAACAAGACAAAGGCAGATGGGGATATAACAGGAATTCAGCCACTGAAATAAGGCAGCAACCTGCCCACAGGAAGTAGGCAAGAGCTTGGTACCGGAAATAAACCTGGGCCTGACCATCAGGACAGTTAAGGTAGGTTTGGTCTTCAGGTCTAGGTTTCTCAAAGCCCCCTGCAACCTCTTAGAAACAGAAATGACCCCAGAGCCAGAAGTATGCATGAACCTATGTTCTTCTGTCCAGAAACTGTTGCCATGGGAACTGGAGAGCTGTAAAGAAGAGCAGCCTCATCAGCCATCCCACTTTCCCAGGCTGTTTTCTCTCTAAAATGGTTCACTGCATCTGCACAGCAATGGTGAGAGATCATGGCACCAACTTATGTCTCAAATCAGAAGTTATCCAAATGACTGTCTCACACAAGGCTTTCCCCAGTCCGTACCAAAAAGAGATTATTTTTCTAAGCACGGATTAGATCGGTATCTCACAAGTTCTCTTGCCCAATAATTCCATTTGGGACCAACTGATGTCCCAATTATTCTTTCCTGGAAGCTGAACTTCCAATCTTTGCTCTAAGTGATGAACTTACTTTAAAAAACAAAGCAATTCAGACAAAGGTGCACACTCAGCTGTGTATTGCCTTGGATTACAGGGGCCCTCCATGAACCCCTCATCCCTCTGACTCACATTCTTACCAGTCAATTCTTTCAAAGGTCCAATTTCCTTCTATTAATAATTCTATGATTAATCCCTTTTCATACTGCAGAAGCCAATGGCTTTTTTTTCTTTTGACTTACTCTCATTAGTTTTTCAGGACATAATCAAGGAGTCATTTTCCTTCAGTGATGCTATGTGTTCGCCTGTAGGCTATAATCCCCTATGGTGAAAGGCACAAATTACATGTATTTGATCAAACAAATTAGAATGACTGTCTTTTGCAGAGAGATGCAGTATTTTTTCAAAGGATAAGATTTTAAAACAGGATGTCTCTGGTGTCATTTACCCCAATTTCTTTAAAGACATTTTTTCTCAAGAGAGTAATTATAAACTATAAGTTCACTTGCATCTGAGCTTGAACCTATATATTGTCAAAGCTGCCAAACATTTTACAATAAGTATTTGTAAATATTTCCAGTTAAGACATGTGTAAAAAGGCCAAGTGACTTCTCTGTGAGCATATGGTAAATACTTAAGAATCAAAATAATCTACACAACTTCTAATGACTCCACCAATAGCTTATAAAGTTCTTTCAGATATTTCACATTATTTTATCCTCAAAACAGAGTAGAGTTGTGAAGCCTATTTGGCAGTGACGTGCTCATTTTTATGCATATGGACCCTGACTACAGCCTAGATTTTCTGACCCCAAGTTCAATTTTGCTCCTGCCAGCATACCATGCTCAAAAGCTATTATCTATTTTATTTTTCAATATGCTTCTGTCCTAGAAGGAAATTGTGTTATATTCTGAACTTTTAAATATCTTTTTCTTTGGAAGCTTTACTCCTAAAAGAAAAACTGACTTCTAGTGGAAAATTAGTTATCATTTGTAATGACATGCTCACCGATGAAGACACAATCCATAATCCTCTGCAATCTTCTGGCTAGGCTGCTTAACATTTTTCCTATGTGGACCTCCTTATGACCATAAAAGAATTTCAGAGAAATCCAGACTTATCGACATGGATAAGAATGTAGATTAGAAGGAGACGTTACCTACATGAAAAGTGAAATAGAGCGTGGCAGTGTGGTAAATTGCTGTCATCCTTAGAGAGGCCAAGAAAGTTAAGGTAATTTGGGGACAAGATCCTGACCCAAAAGACCCTGAAAATATTAGGTCCTGTCCAATACTCACATGGTTACTTCTTTCTTAAGTTGGAAATTGGAAAGTTTTCTATCAAAATAGACTCTTAAGGACACCCCAAAGTAGGCTCAAGCTACTGTGATTTATTTTTTCTTTCACCCACCTAGTCTTCCTGAGGTCCTTCAAGCTGGAGAGAACTCCTAGCTAGGGGCTCCTTGCCACAGAAGGTGAGCAAAGGAATACAGAGCTGTTCCGACTCCTCATCCAGAGCTGGCTGGTGAAGAATCAGATTGTATGTGTGTGTGTATGTGTGTGTGTGTGTGTGTGAGTGTGTGTGTGAGAGAGAGAGAGAGAGAGAGAGAGGGAGAAGGGGGGATGGAAGAATATCACAGGAGAAACAACTGCCATTTCTGTGCTTCTTGTGTTACATCATGAGGGATGGAGAAGGAGGGTAACCTGTTAAATGATGATAATACCTAATATCTACCGAGCACTTACAACATGCCAGGTACTACCATTCTGTGAATTTTACTCTGAATTATTCTATTTAATCCTCATGGCATCCTTTAAAATAGGTATCATTATCCCAATTGTGTACATGAGGAAACTAAGACACAGAGTGGTTAAGAAGGTTGTTCAAAGTCACACAGTTAATAAGTGATGTTGCCTGGACTTGAATCAGGGCACTGTAACTTCCAAGGCCAGACTCTTCACCTTCAACTGTCCTGCTTCTGATTGTATTAGTAAACACACATACACACACACACACACACACAAAGGCATCCACATACAACGTGCCTTCTATGTGCCAATTACCACAATAAGAATTTTTACGTAATTTCACGGCATCACATTACTAGTGAAGCACACTTTCATGATTTCCTTCTTTCTATTTTTATATTGAAATTTCCTAATTTTAGAAATAAAGGTCTGAAATGTAATTAAAACACCTATGTGCTAATAGATGAAATAGGTTATATAATCAAGTAAATGATTAGACATTTTTAAAGATTGAAAAGTGAAACTGCCCAAAAGAACAAAAATAGATAATAATAGACATTTCAAAACTAAGAAACTTTTTTACAATTAAAACCAGTTCCTGAATGAGAGCAATTCGACACGCTAGAAGGATGAAGCTATGTAGGCAGTTTCTAACAGAAGATTAAAGAATAGGTAGATGACACTGCAAATGGCTTCGCCATAAACTGCAGAGAAAATAAGTGTATGAATACTGTCATTTTTCATTCTCTAAGGTATGAATATTTGGGAGATCAAAATTGCTGAATTTCTATTAAAAATCAGATACAGACGACCTCAGGTGAGGATGAGTGATATAAATGAAAGCCTCAGCTTTGCAATTCTGAACAGTGATTGAATAATAAAAATCTCACTATCCTCCCCTTCCTCTCCTTAACCCCAGGCTCTGGTAACCACTTGCTTGATGGAACCTTTCTACAATACATATAAATAAATCAAAATAACACATTGTGCTTCATAAATATACACAATTATTATTTGTCATTATAAATAAATAAATAATAAAACAGTCTGGGTGTGGTGGCTCACGCATGTAATCCCAACAATCTGGGAGGCCAACACGGAAAAATTGCTTGAGGCCAGGAGTTTGGGACCAGCCTGAGCAAGATAGCAAGACCCTGTCTCTACAAAAAAATTTTTTTAAAAATTAGCCAGGTGTGGTGGCATGCGCCTGTAGTCCCAGCTACTCGGGAGGCTGAAGCAGGAGGATCGCTTGAGCCCAGAGTTTGAGTTTGCAGCGAGCTATGATTACACCACTGCACTCCATCCTGGGTGACGGAGTGAGACTCTGTCTCTTAAAAAATAATAATAATAAAACAGAAATGCCAAAAAACTTCATTATTCTCTCTCTCACACACACACACACTCAATGCAGTTTGCATTTTTATCCTAATTGCCAATATTCATAACTTGACCAGTGGTCAAATGCTGTCCCTCTACATCTCCTGCTTTCTTTCTATTCTCTGCTCTATTCACATCAGCACAAAGCCTTGCAGCCATGAAAGTCAGGTAAGTTATCAACGTTACAATAAATGTAACAAAAATGTTTGTACCCTCATAATACCCTGAAATAAAAAAGAAAAAGAAAAAATTTTCTTTCAAGAGATGCCAATATGCTATACTCACACAAACAAAAAATAAATGTGTAGTGAGAAATATTATTATGTGCAATTTACTGAAGGCCTACTATGGGCTGGGCACATTATAAACAATACTTCTAATCCTGCATGTAATATACATATTTCCACATTCTAACTTGAAAACACCAAGAATCAAAGAAATTAAAAGACTTGACCATGGTCCCAGAGCTACAGGCAACAGAACTAGGATTTAAACCTTCTTCTGATTGACCTCAAATACCTTATTCTTGCAGTAGTATCATTCCATCCTGCCAGTACATAAGACTCAGCTAAGGGGAGCCCGCCATCTCTAGGAATTTTTATGACTAGGGAAAAAAGTTACATAGAAATGATTAGGTATACCAAGACAAACCCAGAGCTGGAAATAGAATAAAGGTACAATTACAGGCTACCCAAGATGTATTCATCTATGAGAGAATTTTTTCCTTTAAACATAGGTCACAAACAAGTTACATAAGGATATTATTTGAAAACACATAGAAACAATGGCTAAAATGGCAACTCAGCTCCTAAGAAGTGTTAAATTTCTGTGGACATCTCTTAAGAGGGACCAACCCACGCCTTCCTGCTATATGAGATGATACATGTAAAGCACTTAGAATATAGCATGGCTTAGAGCAAATGCTATATAAGTGTTCATTGTTGTTTAATCATTTCTGAAAATTGCCTCACTGCAGCCTTCAGTAACGGACTCTTACAGCCATACCCTGCCTCCTCCTTGGCCACAGAGGATTGATCCAGGAGTGGAAACCTGACTTAAACCAGGCCAATCAGATTTTCTCTACCAGGGGTTTCTCTGGTGATTCCACATTGTCTCTGTTGGCATCAAACTAGGTGGACAATTAGGAGTCTGAGAAGGTCAATTTTCATTATGTGCAAGAGTAAGTCAAACTGCTAAGAGAGGACAATGAAGGAGCCAGGGGAGAGGGGGAGAAAGAATGTGAGAGCGCATGCAAGAGCACTGACACTACATGGGTAGAGAGGGAGGCTGTAGTAGATCAGAAATACTTCCCATTTCTCATTCCAGCCCTCTCTGAGATCTGACTTTACTTCCCTCATTGGATTGTTGTACCTTTCAACATATTTTTATTTTTGTTTAAATCATTTGAGTGAGTTTTGGTAAGTGGCAAATGATTGCTGATTAAATCAGAAATATATTTTTAAAGAAAGGGAATATTAAAAAAAAAAAATCTTGGAGAAACTCAAAGAGTCATGTTCTGATCCATTTACCTCAGAAGAACCCACAAGGGCAACTTTAGATTGAATTTGTTCTTATAATACTCTAGGTAAGAAAGACTCTGTTTTGAGGTCCAGTGAGTACACTTCAGTAGTTTGAGACTTAGACCCGTGCAATTTCTGAAAGGCTGTCTGGAACACTTTTCTGCAAGCAGTGCTACTATAATGCACCAGAGTGTTATCTTGGTAGACTGGAAGAATTAAAGAACTTCCTTTATTAACAAGCATTCTACTAAGAAATGCATTGAGTACTGGTCAAAAGAGAGAATTCTATAATACCTGAAATGCAAAGACTGCAATGCCTGGGTACTGTTCATGTAACAGCAGAGGAATATTAATACAAATTTTGGAAAATTCAAGTCTTGGGGGAAGCATATGCGAACTGAGAAAGAAATAAAATATTTTTCATTTCTTCCAAAGATTCTAATATTTTTTGGAGTCAATACTGATAATGCAAAAAGAAATGTGAGTCTACCTCCAAGCACTCCCATGCAAGTATTCCGTTTCCTTGGGTTTTATGTGTCTCAACAGTCATTATTTTCCTGCATAGAGCCCTTCTCAAGATGATGAATCAAAATTACACTAAGAGTTATATTTTACTTAGTTTTATTTTAAATGAAATTGCTTAACTCACAAATCTTATTAGTCAAATATAGATGAATCTCCTGTTTCTTTTGAGTATTGCATCTAATGAATGGCTTGGGATGTGACATTTGAATATGCATGCTTGTGCCATGGCTATAAAATGATGAGACAGTAGAAATTCTATTATCTGTAATAAAAATCAGTCTTTTTCATTATGTGTGCCTGCACACACACACACACACACACACACACCATCTTAATTTACACACAATTCTTATGTGCTGAAGGCCACCACAGCCAGGCTGCAGGAGAAGTTTTTCTAGATTCCACCTCACCACCAATGAAGATTTCCCTCCCACCTTTCCTCCCATGCACTGACCTGTTCCATACTTCCCCTGCACCTTTCCAAGGTCCTCTTCCTAAAGCCTCCACTCCCAGCCCCCAAGATTCCCTCTCAACCCTTCATCCTAACACAAAGATTCTAGCCCTGCTGGACACCTCTTCCCGAATTATGGAGAATAAACTGGTAGCCTCATGAAGCATCTCCACTCATACTTTTGTGTATTCAGGAAAGCATAGAGGAGAGATAAGTTACTGACATCTCAAGTCAGACTTCTGAATATATTCTTTTCAATGGAAGCAATAATATAAATAGTAATTAGATCTTTAATGTGATTAGTATTATTTTTCAGTTTCTCTCATTCATTTATTAATTTATTTACTTAACAAAATATTTTTGATTGTCTACTACATTCCAGGCACCTCACATGAGTCTGGGGACATGACCATAAGCAAATAGATAAAATTATGACTGCTTTATGGATTGGTTTCAGTACATAAGCATGATGTGTAACATTGATCCTATAGGAAATTGTCTATTGAGTTCCTAATAACCAACTTATGGTATGTAACAATCCAATCAATTAGTTGAGAAATTTCTAGATATGTCTATACCTATTAATGTCTCAGTCAAAAACTTAATAGTCCGTTCATTCATTCACAGACACATAGCTAAATATACACCCTTAGTATCCATATACAATGCCACAGAAACTGGTGTCCAGACTTCAAATCATTGGTCATGACCTCTTCTCATTTTTCTCCAAGATACCACATCAAATTTCTAACATATATTTTAAGTCTATAGGAAGAAATACCATCAAAAAAGGACAAATAAGAAAAAATACATGTAATTTATATCATAGACAAAAGGATATTTTTATTCTACAAAGGCATCCTAAAAATCGAGACCGAAAAAACACAGAAACATGGGCAAAAGATGTGAACAAACAACACAGATGAAGAAATGGAACATATGAGAAAATGATCAATTAAACAAATTTAATTAAGATATCACTTCTCACCCATAAGACTGTCAAAAATCCAAAAATTTGACAATACATTACTTTGTTATGATGGAGCAACCACTTAGGAGGTGGTAATGCAAAAAGGTATGTTGGCAATATCTAGTAAAATTACTTATACGTTTTCATTTTGACTCAGTAAACTCACTTCTAAAAATCTGTCAAAAATGACAAAATTATGAAATACTTTATGTTCAAGGTACATTAAAACTCTGTAATTTCATTGCAAAGTTATTTTTCATACTAAGAAAGGGAAACACCTCAAATGTCCATCAGTAGGGACTGGTTAAATAAATTATGGTAAATTAAATATTATATAACCATAAAAAGAATGAAGAAGATTGCTATATATGGATATAAAAATATTCTCCAGGATATATTATTTAGTGAAAGAATAAATTTGCAAGCTAGCATATATAATGTTCTATTTCTTACATAAGAAAAAGAATTTGCATTTATTTAGCAAATTAAATTTGGAAAAGGAATTTTTTTGTACTAACAAGCAACTGATTATTAAAAATGGGTAGCAATGGAAGAAGAGAGGAAAGAGGATAAAAGGTATTGGAATTGAAGCAAAAGCCCTAAAGTATGAAAACAAAGTGAAAAAAATTAATCTAATTGTATGTCAAATTATAGACATAAGCACACACACAAAAATCATGTCTCTACACAGTATGTTGACTTTTCATACTTAGTAGAATATATTTTGTGGACACATAGAGTTTGAAAGGAATGTTAGCCGTCTAGTCATTAGTAATAATATTGATAATTTTATTTTGAAATTATATACACATATTAGAATCATGCAAATATGTAATTAAATTTAATGTTAATAAGTCATAAAATTTAAATTTAATAATATGAAATAAAATATAACTTTGCCTAAAATTTAATAATTATATTAAATAATTTAATACTTTAACATTATTAAATAGTTTAATATTATAAGTAAAATTCAATTTTATTAAGTATTAAAATACTCCATGTAAGTGAAGAGCAATACAAGTTTAAATTTTAAAAAAATTAAGTTAATCATTTTACCAGGCCGGCATTATCCTGATATCAAAGACAGAAAAGGACACTGTGAGAAAAGAAATTACTGGGGGTGGGAATCAAGATGGTTGACCAGAGACATCAGTGGCCAGATCATTTCAGGAAGAAGGAAAGGTTTTATATGAAAAAGAAATAAAAACAACAGACAATCATAGACTGGGCATAATGCCAAGGAAAAAGTGCCAGAATGTACCAGAGATTCCACGGGAAGAAGTTGCAGAGCAGATTGCGAAGAGCAAGATATCGGGAGAGATCAACCTGTGAGAGGCCTGGAGCCCCGTGTAAAGGGAGGCGGGGTGGTTCTCTCTCCCTCTCTCCCAGCTCTGGCAGTGGCAGCCTCACGAGCTACTGGGGAGCCTTTCTACCCTCGGAGCCCAAAAGCTGCTGCTGCCAGTGAACTGGGAGCTTCTTGGACACAAAGCACCAGGCTGCCATCCCCCTTGGGGCACTTCCTGTCACCACAGACCCCAGCAGCGATGGCAGGCGCCATATTGTTTCTCCACCCACTGTGTGCTTTTGTCCTCCCCAGGGGCTTTGGCCCCCCAGTTTTCATCTCGTTCATTCCCACACAAACATGTTCCAATTCTGGAGGAGACTGTGAGAGCCACAGGGGCTGGTGGGTCCCAACTTCCTTGCTTTTTGACACAACAAAGTGCTTCAGACTTATATGGAATATTCTCTGTCCCAGCCCTGAGGTCAGCCATATGTCTAAGCTTTTCAGAAACCATTACATGGTTTGTTTAAATCTACCCATAGTGTTTATTCTCTACAGTTATATCAATGAATTTGTGTTTCCTCAATATACACCCTTAGGAACTCTTTTTCCCATGTATTTGGATGATCCTCCCATGCTGACCACATGAAAATATGACCTATACTTGGATAAAATGATCCTGCCCTTCCAAGGATTCATCCTGCCCTAGTCCCTTTTAGCGGAGAAAGGTATTTCAAAAACAAGATCTGGGCCGGGTGCGGTGGCTCACGCCTGTAATCCTAGCACTCTGGGAGACCGAGGC
>CAUYSK010098372.1:0-14091 GCA_963575035.1 Avahi laniger | reverse complement strand
TTAATTTCAGGGATGGGAGGTGGCAGAGATGTCTGTATTCCATTAGTTTAAACTGGAAACCACCTTTTGCCAGTCCTGCCTTTAATAATGTTTTCCTCTTGCTATATATATAATACATTTGTTCTAGTCCCTTTTCTCTGTGGCAGTGGACACAATTTTTCCTTAAAGATAAGAAAAAAGTCACACTCTACCTTATTTTAGTGACTTATACTTCATAACATCAATATTCCTTCTCCATAGTATAGCATGGCTATATGTGATACATAGCATGCCATACGTGATAAAGGCTTCCAGGAGATTTTAATGCCATTTTACGAGCAGGGTCAGGAACTTGATCAAGAATATTTAAAATTAATTGTCTATTTATTAATCACTATGCAATGCCTATTGCTAAAATTATTCTACCAGTAACAGTAACAGAGTTTGGGATAACTTGGTGCATAAAATACAGAGGACTAAAATTTGTTTCAATTGTTTTATACTCTTGATTTCACACTTACACATATTATTTTGAAGTTTCATATTGATAAAGTGATAGTTTACTTGACTTTTTACCATATAGCAAAAACAGGGAAAATTTTTATTGAAATTAGTTATTCTAAGACAACTTATATCAGGACCACAACCTAAATCAATTATAACTCAGTAATAATTGCCAGTTGCTACACATATCCCTACGAACAAAAGCCCTACAGGTGCTTTTTATTCTGATCAGTGGTGAAGACTTTGACTGAAGTTATTTTATGTCCTCTTCCTGGTACATTAGCTCTTTCAACGCACTGCAGAGTTTAGAGACATTCCAAGCAGCCATTCTCTATCTAGGACTCTTATCGTCCTGAAAAGGTTGGTGTGTTTAAAGATGTCCAGTCTTGCCTGGGACACATCTATACCCTGAATAAGCAAAAGGGTGTTATGCATGATGCAGGCAGTAATGCTTCCACCAACAAAGGCAAGCCTTGTTTATAAGTGCTGGTCTTCTCCATTTCAGACTCTTTAGCAGATTAGTCTGGAAACACTTTCTGTTTACATCTTCCTGCAGGAAAAACTTCATTTATTTAAAGACAGATTAATCTTCCTTCCTGCCCTAAAAAAACCTGTATTTTTCATGCCTAATCAGGTGAATGATACCAGAAACATAATTGGTAGTGATTGTAAATATTATTATAATTAGGGTGTTGTCTCCTGTCTTGAAAGCATGCTTACTGTCCTGCCCTAAACTATTTATTTTTTGGATAAGTGACAGTAATTCTACAGCATGTTTGCTCTCCAACATTCACGGTCACATTTAGGGAGAATTCACATTTTTATAATATTGAATTTCCCATCTTTTCCACTTTTTTTTTCTTTTTCTGAGATAGAGTCTCACTCTTTTGCCCGAGCTAGAGTGTCATGGCATCATCCTAGCTCACAGCAACCTCAAACTCCTGGGCTCAAGTAATCCTCCTGCCTCAGCCTCCCGAGTAGCTGGGACTACAGGCACGCGCCATCATGCCCGGCTAATTTTTTCTATATATTTTTAATTGTCTGATTAATTCTTTCATTTTTAGTAGAGATGGGGTCTTGCTCTTGCTTGGGCTGGTCTTGAACTCCTGAGGTCAAACAATCCACCCGCCTCGGCCTCCCGGAGTGCTAGGATTACAGGTGTGAGCCACGGCGCCTGGCCTCCACTTTTTAAGCCTGTGTTTTTGTCTCTACTTTTTTGTTGGTGATATTTTTCCTTCATATTGGTTTTTTTGTGCATTTTCTTCGCAGTTTATTGGTGGGCGTTATGCATATTTTGTTGCTACTATATTTGAGATCCTTTTGTTGTTGCTGTTTATTATATAACCTTGCAAGTTTTATATGCAGTAAGCTATCAATTTTATCAATTTTGTAATATGATTTGGTATATCTCTCATTTGCTATTTGTCTTTGTGATGTTTTAAAAATAGAATATGCTATAACAGGCATTTACATATTAATTCATCTATTATATTATCATATTAATAGGATTTTTCTCCATGCTCTGAGTGCCATCATATGTTCAGCCGGTGATGTGCTGGTGAACTACACTGCTATCAAACACAACTAATAAGCACAAGTCCAAACCATCCTGGGTTGAGTGGTTCTACAGTGTGCTTTGTTTTCTCTGCTCAAGACTTTTCTTCTGGTTTTTGTTTTGAGTTCTGGTGACTAATTGGAAACATTCATTGACTCCCAAAGTTATGGTACCATCATGATTTACCTACTGCAGAGGATCAGGAGCTAGTCAGAATAAACATTTTCTGGCAACTTGTGGTGATTTTAAGGAACTATTTGAGGAAGCAGAGAATAAAGAAAAATAGATTGGTAGAAGTCTTCTAACATTTTGAAGGACATTATAAGGGTTTCTAAAAACTGAAGATTGAGCAATCACTTAAGTACAATGCCTAAAATACTTCTCCATAGGAACTGTAGGACCTCATATAACTAAGTTCTGTTAGAGCTCTAATTCTAGGAATGTATTAAATATTTCCCATGCTACACCAGGTAAATGTGCATATATTTTTTGATTGGCTCTTTATAAATCTCCTCTGTTAGTTCTCAGGGGTTTTCCAGTTAACACTTTTTTTTGGGTGGGGGTAATCACATAACCTACAAATAACGACTTTATCACTTTCATTGTACTAGTTTTACTTTGTAATTTTTTAATCCATGTACATTAGCTAATTCTTGCCAATCTATGTCTTCTTCATGATTTGAATGGAGAGGATTCTACATTAATCATGTTGATGCAAGTTGTTTGAGATAGGTCTTTACAAAAGAAGAACATATCCTCTTATTCCTATTTTATGAAGAGTTTTAACATCAGAAATTGTTTAATTGTATTCAACGCTTTTCTGGCTTCTATAAAAGGCACTGTATGCCAATGAATGTATGAAAAATTGCTCAATCCCATTAGCTCTCTGGAAAATGCAAATTGAAACCAAGATGAGACATCACTACATTCTACCTGAAATGCTAATAGTAATAGTGTTGACTATAGTAAGTGTCGGTGAGAATGTGAGCAACTTGAACTCTCAAATGCTGCTGGTGAGAGTGTAAATTGGTATAACCAATCTGGCTGGGAACCTGTCTGCCAGTGTCTCTTAAAGCTGAGAATATGCACATCACAAAATCTAGAATTTCAACTACAAGGTATATAACCAACAAAAATGCATATATATATATATATATATGTGTGTGTGTGTATATATATATATATATATGCATGTTTGTACTAATTTTATTTATTATTGACCTAAATTGAAAAGCAATGTTCATTAACAAATAATAGGATAAATAAATAAACTGTGATATATGTATACAATTACCTATTCTAAAAAGAAAGATACTGTATTTTTTTTTCTTTGACCTAATATGTTGGATTACATTAATAATTTGCCTAATGTTGCCAGGTGCTTGACTTTCCGGGGCATTCCTTATTGGTCTTGGTGAATTGGTATTATTCATACTTTTCAGATTGAAAGCTTTTGGCTTTTTTCTCTGTTTTAGATAGCTCTGATATAACTAAAGTTCTTATTTTTTACATGTCTTTTTACAATAACTTAAAAATCATTCCTGTGATTATGAACTTGTAGATTTTAGCTTAAGTCAGGACCTTGGTATTCTAGAAATCCTTTACTGGATTTTTTTTTTTTTTTTTAATTTTTTTTTTTGAGACAGAGTCTCACTCTGTTGCCTGGACTAGAGTGCTGTGGTGTCAGCCTAGCTCACAGCAACCTCAAACTCCTGGGCTCAAGCAATCCTACTGTCTTAGCCTCCTAAGTAGCTGGGACTACAGGCACGTGCCACCATGCCTGGCTAATTTTTTCTATATATTTTTAGCTGTCCAATTAATTTCTTTCTATTTTTTGTAGAGATGGGATCTCGCTCTTGCTCAGGCTGATCTTGAACTCCTGAGCCTCCTCGGCCTCCCAGAGTGCTAGGATTACAGGCATGAGCCACTGTGCCGGCCATCCTTTATTGGATTTATTTGAATCCTATTTCTCACTTCAATATTAGGCCATTAAAGCTCAGAAACCAATTTTTTTCCCCCAGAATGCTTTAGTCACTAAAAGAACAGACTGAGAAAATCCTATGAGCCTTATGTCATTAAATATGATAATAAATGGATAGAAAATGGCCTATAAATATTCTTTGTTAAAAGTTACTTTGTATCATAATTGCATTTCTTGGATTGCTTTTGTTGGCCACAGTTATAAAACATTACTGATAAGATAGAATACTTTCATTACATACTTACTTTTCATCTATATACTTTATCTTTTATTTTTATGACTCATTCGCCTATGCAGATGGCTTTTGATAATACACTCTGGGGGAGATAAGGTGAACTAACTCATACTCCTTGTTACGCTAAACCCAAAGGAACATACGTAATTATGCAAGAGGTTAAGACTGTGTTAATCCACTAATTCAATAGTTATTTATTTTCCTGTTTTTACACTAGGTTCTGGGATTCTAATGCATATCATCAAAATAGAATTGTGTTCAGGAAATGACTTCTTAAAATATTAAATGACTGAGGGTAGACTATTTTAGTCGTCATAAGTCGATTATTTTCAACTGTAACAAGTAATAGTTGTTGTTTTCTTTTTAATAAGGCTATATATGTCAATAAGGAAAGTATCTCTCAGAGATACCCAGGACTAACCACTGTTTAGAATTCAAGGGAGCTTTAGTATTGTAGATACTCTTCTGTCTGTTCAATAGCTAAGTTTACCAGACTTTCTCTCTACGGTTGAGTTTCCCAGCTGGTGTGCACAACACTTGAGGTACCCTGTGTGTCTGAGTTACGCATGTGCCAAAACTTTGATTTCCCCCAGCTTTCTGGGGGTTACTGCATGGGACCCAGACAGCTGAAGCCTGAGGCAGGTGAAGGCAGCCTCCTACGTTTACCTTGGTGGGTGTTTAAGAATCACCTTTTTCCATGGAAGGCACCAATCCCTGAATTGGGTGACTTAACTACTCTTTCAATCTTCTATCTTTGCTTTTCACCATTCCCCCACCCTCCAACCCCATAGTTTTCTGACCAAATTCTCATTTCCATTGAGCAGGCTTCTTTTTCCAAGGCAGCCTAGGATCTGCTGGCCTTGAGGCAGGGGCCAGTGACTTTTGGCAGGCAGCTCAGATTCCCTTTAAGGCAAAACTAGCGATCTATTGAATAAATCTAGCATTAAGCTGAGAAAAAGAATGGATAAAGTGAACACAATCCATTAATTTTCTCATTTTGACTTATCAAGTGATTACAAGCAAGGACTAGGCAGTGGGGCCTTAACTTTATGTACTGCTTTTTTTCCTTGCCACTGTACTATGTAATAATTTATATAGTTTATTGACACAGATAAGATAAATTTGGTAAAGTTTGAAAGATGGATTGCATATATTTATTTCTAGAAAAATGAAAAAAAATACACTGAATAAAACATTTACCCTTATAGGCAAAGTAATCCGTGTGAAGATGGGAGCTGGTGTGGTTTGTAGAAAGGGCACTGAACTAGGCTGATAACATCTCAGCTCTCCTCCCAGCTCTGCTACCTTTAAGATACTCTGTGACCTCAGGCCAGTTATTTTACCTCGCCGAGGTTTAGTTTCCTCATCTCAAAATGACATAATAATACTTGCCATAGCAACCTCAAAGGGATGTTGTGAAAATGGTATCAAAGTGGTTTGAATAGTTGAAAATGCTATAAGGCATTCATATGATGTGAAAGAATAATCTTGGATCTAAGATGAAAGTGTTAAGGCACTTTGAGATTAGTATGAAATTTGGGTCAAATGCTAAAGTAGGAAATGTTGCCACTACGGTGGTTTTCTTTTTAAACTACAATATAGAATTATCATAAAGTTCTGTATTCTTTCATATACAGGATTATTAAAAATCTGGCTTTAAAGTGATCATCTGTGCTCTCAAATGTAAGACTTATTTATTTTAAAATTTCTTTAATATAACCTAAATAAGATACAGGTTCCAGTACCTTTTTTCTCAGCAGAACTCTGACCATATTTACAATGGAAATTTCACTTAAGAGAAGTTTTTGTACCACAACATTTTGGAATACATATATTCCATTTTATGGATCATGCCAATGTCTTTTACACAATTTACATTCAATTACATAATTTAAAAAATTCAGTTGGCTATGTGTAATTTGTCAACCTAATAATTTTCTTAGTTATTTAAATAGATATAATTATATTTAATGAGTGATATAAGTATATTTAATGAGTGATTGTAATATGGAAGTCTGAACCTTTAGCAACCATAAAAGTGAGATTCTATACAATATTTTATTTCATTCCTTTCCCCCCTTGTTCACAGGAAAAAATTACTGATTTTTAGTTTACCAAGGTTGTGAACAAATTCAAACACTTAGTGTAGGTCGTTCATCCTCCCTCAGTTAGACAGCACAGACCAAATGTCATCCATCTCATTAAAGTACATTTTTCTTTTTTGTTTTAATTGCAATATCTATGACATAATTCTTATTAATACAAAATAGAAAACCATTAGTTATGACTTAATTTATTCAGTTTGATATCTAGATATTTAAAAGCATGGAGTCTCTAGTGGACAGAAAAATAATAAAGGAATACTTGGTGGTAATAAATTTTGAACAAAGCCATTAAACAAAATTTACTTCCATCTTACTAAGTTATGTCTTATTATTATAAGATTAAGATCTTTTTGATGTCATAAAAATTAAACTTTTAGACTTCTGCAAGGTCACTCCTCTGTTGTGGGGCTTACTTGGTTCCCAAGGAAGTAACAGTTGATAATTTGGGTTTGAAAAGGCTTGGTTAGCATTTCCTGGGCTCTGAGTATTTTATCTATCTCTTTTGAAAATGAGCTGAGACCCTGCTGCATCCCTCAGGCTATTAGAGACGAGACTTACTGGGTGACTCACCAGGAAATTTAGTTTTTAAACAGAAAGAGACAAGCATCACTTGTTACTATTGGGCAAAGAGTGGTCCAAACAAGAGATTTTTATTTTTTTATTTTTTATTTTTTTGAGACAGAGTCTCACGTTGTTGCCCTGGCTAGAGTGAGTGCCGTGGCGTCAGCCTAGCTCACAGCAACCTCAAACTCCTGGGCTCAAGCGATCCTACTGCCTCAGCCTCCCAAGCAGCTGGGACTACAGACATGCGCCACCAAGCCCGGCTAATTTTTTTTTCTATATATTTTTAACTGTCCAATTAATTTCTTTCTATTTTTGGTAGAGACGGGGTCTCGCTCTTGCTCAAGCTGGTCTCGAACTCCTGAGCTCAAACAATCCGCCCGCCTCGGCCTCCCAGAGAGCTAGGATTACAGTCGTGAGCCACCGCGCCTGGCTCTTTTCTTTTCTTTTTTTTTTTTTTTTAAATACAAATGGGGAATTGAGGAGGTGGGGCTTCAGTTTCCTTTTTTTTTTTTTGAGACAAAATCTCTGCCGCCCAGGCTGCTGGAGTGCGGTGGCGACAGCTCACTGCAGCCTCAAACTCCTGGGATCCGGGGACCCCCTCCCGCCCCCATCTCAGTACGATTTCGAGCCATTGCTCTGCTGCTGTAAATTTAACCGTAAATTTCCACGCTTACACACATCCTTAAGTGATTATTTTTTTACAGCAGACAGGACTATGAAACTATAGAATTATAGTACATTTTTGGTTCTGGTCAAATGTGTAGCAACTTACACATGGCCGGCCCTTCATGTAAGAAGTTCATTTACATAGATTCTGTGTTCAGTGATAATTGCTAAGTTCTTTTAAACTCTGCAAGTTTCTATACGTTGAATTTGTGAAAGCACCTGCTCTGCTTCACCTAGTGATGTACCTGAGCAGTAACATTTCTGAGGTTTGTTTTCATGGTCTGGTTTGAACGTTCTGTTACGGTGAACACACTCCATCCGGTATGTGAGAAATAGCAAATCCTGGTGTACATTACTCACACAGGGAGAGTCGACGTTGGAAGAGGGTGCTCAGACTGGGCTTCTCAAAACTGGGGCATTCTCCGTGATCTGGTAGGAAAGTGCACCCACTTTTGAGTATCTTAGTTTGGAGGAAAAACCCTGACCTGGGAATGATCTGCAAACTCTGGTCAGCTTTCCCCAACCTCCATTGCATGGAACCGGATGGATGCAGATAATTGGGATAACTGGGTTGGCCTTTGCTTTTCGTTCTCTGGACTCTTTGCTGGATGAAGCCTCCACCATGCAAAGCAAAAACACCTGCTTCGTATTCTGGGTACTGGGCACCTCAACTGATGGTGTTTCCTTCAGTTCATCCTGTCTCCTTCCTCGCCCTTCCACACCAGTCCATCTATTTCGCAGATGCCCGAGTTTTTCCTCCAGGATATCTTGGACCAGGGGTTCTTATCCGAGGTGAGAGCGCAAGATCCTAACCACTAGACCACCGGGGAAACTAGGGGCTCTTAATTTGAGACGATGAAAATCTGGAAGTCTTGCAAAAGCAGCCTATTGGGCCAACTCGCAGGTTTTTCAATGCAGTCATCTTGGGTTGGGTTCCATAGTGGTCATTAAACGTGATCTTTGTCAAAGTCCTGCTAAATTTAAGGTTTGTTGTATGGCTTACCATGGTCCTGTAGTATGCTACATACGCACTGGAAGAATGTTTGTTGGGCAGTGTTCAGTTCATGCCCATTAAGTCTCCCTGGTTTTACAGTCTTATTCCAGGCTTGTCTAATCTTGTCCATTATTGCACGTGGAGTATTGTTTGCCCTTTGTGTGTACTACAATTCCACAGGGATGGTTATGCTACCTCAGTGCACGTGTCTATGCTGGGCTTTTGGGGCGCAGGCACGTGGCTGCTTCAAGCCCTCTTTCAGGAGTGCAGCTCAGGCTGTGATTTCAAGCTAGGGGGTGCTTTCTGCAACTCTGAAAAAGCACCTCCAAGCCTTGAACCTCACAATCTGAGGCAAACCATCTAGGAAGTTGATGGCAATGTTATTGTTAACAGACATGAAAACTAACTGGCTCCTGTGTTTGTAGCTTGACTCTACCAGTTGATCTGAGACAGTGTACTTAGGAAATTTCCTCAGCCTCCAAAAGCTCTGGGATTACAGGCACGAGGGCCCCGCACTCGGCCTAGAATATGTTAAATGTCGTAGATTCCATTTGGAATGATTGCGCCTGGCCTGTAAATCACGTCCCGAAACTCAAATGAACACTTGGCCAGTGTTTATTGCTGCTCTTTAGAAATCCATCCCAAGACGCATTTAAAGCAAGATACATCTGGTAGGCTTTGATCTTTGTTTCAGGGGGCAAAACCCAGTAGGATTGCCCCTTGGTTAGCAGGGCCACGGGATTCTTTGCAGGGCCTCCTGAACTTGTGAGCCAAGGAACCTGAGATGCTCTTTTTACGGGTTTATTTTCTGGATTCCAGAGAAAACGCAAACAGGGCAAATGAATGCTTGACTTGGTTTTTGTCTTCATCCTTTTTTAACCTAGTGAAGACTCTACTTAAGGTTTTAGAATCCAAGGAAATCTCCAAGACGGAAAAACCCAAGACGGAAGCAGCAGCTAGAAGACCTGCTCAAGCTGTGACCCTCAAGTGGGAAGCAATTTTTCTGCTTTCTAAAAGGGAAAGTGCTCCCCATCTGAGCCTCACTGTTTGAGGAAAGCAACCTTGATGCTGACGCTGGCAGTTCCCAGAGCATGACAAATCGGTGACCTTGTGTGATACTAATAAAATTGTTGGCCTTTAAGATTCGTTGTGTCTGTTGCAAAGCGGCTTTTACTTAAAGACAGCAAGTCCACCCCGTCACCCCAGCACTTAGGGAGGTAGGAGAGGATCCCTTGGGCCCCGAGGTTGAGGTTGCAGTGACCTGTGATCGCTGCACTCCACGGTGACAGTGAGTCTGTCTCTTTAATAAGATGCACATTTTTAAATATTTTACATAGCGATCTTGCGATTTTGCACAGGCTGGACTTTAACTCCTGAGCTGAGACGATTCAACCGTGGCTGGCACCTCCCCCAACCATACCTAGGACTTGGGGCACATTTTTCTTTAAACATAGTAGAGCCAGCTGGAGAATTGGGCAGCCCCCGCCCTGGAACCCGCCAGGAGAGGTTTAGGGGGGCTGCCTACAGGCTCACGAGTGGGGGCCAGGCATGGTGGTTCAAGTGCGCCAGGAGGCCTGCTTGAGCCCAGGAGGTGGAGATGACAGTGAACCTATGATGGCTGCTCTCCAGCCTGGGGACACAGGACTGTCTCCAAACACATGAAGAGGCAACGCAGGGACAAGCGGGCTGTTCTTGGGTTCGATCTGGTTCTGACTTTTCTGAATTGAAGAGACACATCCATTTGTGGTCCCCTCCCTTCCAACCCAGACCCCTGCATCGCTTGTCTACGGATTCGCCTCTAGGACACTTAGTGTGAGATCCTGCGACAGGTCTGCTTTAACTGGCCAGTTCAGTATGGTGGGTCCCTTTGTGCCATGTGAGGCCAGCACGGAGCTGTGGGCAGGCCCAGGTGCCTAGGAGGGTGGGGAGCCCATTTTTCTCAACAGTGAGGCGATGCCCCTAAGTGCAGCCATCCTGACGGTGACCCAGGGCAGCGCACACTGGGTGGGTCGCCGCGTCACTTTGGGTTTGAGGAACACTGTGTCTTCCCTGCCCTCACTTCTCTCTGCTGCAGCATCTGATGGGGAAGACGCCTGCCCAGTGCCTTGCTGGTTGCTTCTCGAGCCCAGCTGCGCTTCCTGACCAGACTCAGGATCTGGTGGAGAATTTTTGGATCTAGCAGGTGGTCTAAAACTCCACAGAACCCCCAGGCAGTGCATTCCCTTTGCCCAGATTTCCACCTCCCCACCTAGTTCCTTCCAAAAGTGCCAACCTTGGCTGAATTGCTAAGGGGAGTTTCCCAGGAAAGGGCCTCCAGGTGGAGCAAATAAACTACAGGACGCCCGGCTACATTTGAATTTCAGACACATGATGTGCTTGGGACATGCTCAAAACATGACTCATGTACAATGTGGGGGACATTCTTATTTATACTGAAAGATTGTTCATCTGAATTTCAAACCTAACTGGTGCCCAGTGTTTTCCGTGGCAATGCTATTCTGGAGGCCGTGGTCTCTGAGTGCCCTAGTTAGGCACAGCCAGCTGCCCCTGACACCGAGTGGGCAGATGGTGCTAAGTCTCCCATGGGCAGACTTGTTCCTTCTGGAGTGATGTGATGGAGAGACATTTTTTTTTTTGTTTCCTTAGCGAATATATATATATATATATTTTTCTTTTTCTTTTTTTGAGACAGAGTCTTGCTTTATTGCCCAGGCTAGAGTGAGTGCCATGGTGTCAGCCTAGCTCACAGCAACCTCAAACTCCTGGGCTCAAGCGATCCTGCCTCAGCCTCCTGAGTAGCTGGGACTACAGGTATGCGCCACCATGCCCGGCTAATTTATATATATATATATATATTTTTTTTTTTAAGTTGTCCAGATCATTTCTTTCTATTTTTTAGTAGAGATGGGGTCTTGCTCTTGCTCAGGCTGGTCTCGAACTCTTGACCTTGAGCGATCCACCCGCCTCGGCCTCCCAGAGGGCTAGGATTATAGGCGTGAGTTACCGTGCCTGTCCCTTAGTGAATATATTTTAAAACACATTGTAAAAAAACTTAAACAAGATTTCTATATACTTAGGAAAACAGTAGCATTAACACATTGTACCTCGGACAAACAAAGTCACAATCTCCTTTCGAGGCTTTGTATAAGAAAAAGATGGATTTTAAGTGAATATTCATATGGGAAAAATATAGTTTTTCTTCTTGCGAATTTAAAAAGTTTTAAAAGATTTATAGTTACCTCTTCTTAACACCTTTTGTGACTCTGGTCCCAAAAATATCTTTTTTTTTTGAGACAGAGTCTGACTCTGTTGCCCTGGCTAGAGTGAGTGCCGTGGCGTCAGCCTAGCTCACAGTAACCTCAGACTCCTGGGCTCAAGCGATCCTCCTGTCTCAGCCTCCCAAGTATCTGGGACTACAGCCATGCGCCACCATGTCCAGCTAACTTTTTCTATATATTTTTAGTTGTCCAGATAATTTCTTTCTAATTTTAGTAGAGACGGGGTCTCCCTCTTGCTCAGGCTGGTTTCGAACTCCTGAGCTCAAACAATCCTCCCGCCTCGGCCTCCCAGAGTGCTAGGATTACAGGCGTGAGCCACCACACCCGGCCTCAAAAATATCTTAATGATCTTTGCCTGGTTCTAATTCACAACCAAAGCGTAAACAAAGGGTCTATTCTTTAACCAACCCTTCCCCTATACAAATGGAAAATAATAAACTGCAATGTCAGAAAGAATGGATTAAGTAAAGGAAAAAATTGTTCCTCGATTTTCTGTTTTATGAATATAAATTTCTGATTTTGGTCTTACTTCACAATTTTTCTAGCTGTTTCTCCCTTTTCTTTTTATTTCAGCATATTATGGGGGTACAGATGTTTAGGTTACATATGTTGCCTTTGCCCTTCCCCAAGTCCGAATTTCAAATATGTCCATCCTTCAGGTGGTGCGCATTGCACTCTTTGTGCATGCATATACCCGCCCCCTCCTCCCTCCTCCCCCCTCCCCCCTGCCCAACATCCAATAGATGTTATTCTTGATGGAGAGACATTTTTGAGCCATACAACACTCACACCCCCCAAATCCAAGGACCTTATTATCTATCCTAGTAGGATACAGAAAGGGGTTGTAGGGGCCCAGAGTGGTGGTTCACGCCTGTAATCCCAGCATGCTGGGAGGACGAGACGGGAGGATCGCTTGAGCTGAGGAGTTGGAGACCAGCCTCAGCAAGGGTGAGACCCCCATCTCTACTAAAAATAGAAAAAGTCAGCCGGGCGTGGTGGCGTGTGCACATACTCCCAGCCACTTGGGAGGCTGAGAAAGGATTGCTTGAGCCCAGGAGTTTGAGGTTGCTGTGAGCTAGGCTGACGCCACGGCACTCTAGCCCGGGCAATAGAGTGAGACTCTGTCTCAAAAAAAAAAAACCAGAAAGGGGTTGTAGGCTGGGGGCAGTGGTTGATGCCTATCCTCCCAGCACTCTGGGAGGCCAAGGCTGGTGGATCCCTTGAGGACAGAAGTTCGAGACCAGCCTGGGCAATGTCGTGGGCAATTTCTACACCCCCGCAAATTTTTTTAGATTAGCTGCGCCTGTGTGCCTTTGCATTTCAGCCCAGGGGGCAGAGCAAGACCCTGTCTCAAAAAAAAAAGCATAGGATCATTAAAATAGAGACCGATGAGCATCCAATACAGAAATGATGTAGAAATAATACTGCCTTCTCTCTGTTGCCCCTCTGTCTCCCTCTTGTCACTGATCTACGTTGAACCTGGGCCGATAGACAGGTTGAGTGGCCCCCACTCTGTGTTTTGCCGGCTGTGCATTCTTAGTGCATCTCACTGTTTTGTTCCTCCGTCCTCTGAAATTCGTGCTATTTGACCGCTGTATCCTGGGATGGGGCCAGACTCAGTGTACCCCGTACATACGTTCTTGTTCACTTCGTGACATTCGATTCCCTGTTAAAGCATTGCTGTAACGGCAGCTTCTAAGTGCGGAAATGTAGTCTGTGATCTGATGTGCAAAACGGAATAGGGGAATTTGGTCTTGTCAGGAAGGATTCCTCTTAGAAAATAGCATTTACATTTGCAAGGATGCACAGCAGTTGGCCAGACGGATTAGCCAGCAGAAAGCATCCCAGGCGGAGAGAATGGTATGTTCTCAACTCTGAATCAGAAAGGAATTAACGAACATTAGAGGGGTTCAGGACATGCCACCCCAAAATACACAGCATTGGCATATTATTTTGAGCTGAAGGCATTTGAAAAATGGCAGATGCATGTGTCCTTTTTCTTTTATTTATCTCAGAATATTACAGGGGTACAAATTGTTTGGTTGCAAAAATTGCTTTTGCGCCATGCCAATCCCTCCGATAATGTGAATTGTACCTGTTAGGTGTGATTTAACCCATCCTCTCCTCCCCCTCCCACCTGATTTTCTAACTGTAAGTCGGTCATAAAATTTCTCTTGAGAAACATCCCCTCCTTGTGCCAGAAAGAGAAAAATATTCTTGTCACCAGAGA
>CAUYSK010098371.1:0-10036 GCA_963575035.1 Avahi laniger | reverse complement strand
TGCAAACTACCGGATGTCCTTCAGTGGGCAAGTGGGTAAACAAACCGCGGTGCCCGCGTGCCATGGCATGCCGCTCAGCCACGGGAAAGAACGAGCTATCATCAGCACACACACAGCATGGCTGAATCTCAAGGCAGCGTGTGAGTGACAGAAGTCAGATCAAAAGACAGTGCGCCCGGCACGGTTCCATTTATGTGAGATTCCGGGCGACGGAAACCGACACGCAGTGCCCGCACGTCAGCGCCCGATGCTGGTGAGCGGTGGTTCGGAGACAGGCAGGAGGCAGGGAGGACGAGGAGACCTGGGGGTGACACATATGTTCGTCAACTTGACAGTGGTGATGATTTCACCGGGATATACATATGTCCTAATTTGTTAAATTAGACACTTTAAATATGTGCAGTTTATTGCATATCAATAACTCCTCAAGAAAGCTGTTAGACAGATAAAACTCAACATAATGTCTAGTGTTTGAAGTAGAAGTTTGCTCAGTTTGTTTTCCATTGCAGTTTAGAGTGCTTCTAACAGTTTCTGAACCTGGATGCAAAGTGGTTTGTGACTTGTGACGGCGTGCAGTCATATACTGTCTAACGGGCCGGCTGATTCATAAACAGTAATTTAGCCTCTTCCGCTAAGCTACAAAATCCTCACGGTCGGCCTTCGCATCTTGCACGTTTTTTATATCCTCGCGGTGTGCGGCACAGTGACAGACACAGAAACAAGTCTCACGTACATCTTTGGATTAACCAAGTGTCTTTCACACTCTGACAAATTTTGTGGCGGGGCGGGGGGACTCAGGAGAGAAAATGAAGAATGATTTTTCTCAATTTTAATGCTTTTTCTTATCTGAACTATAACACAGAAAACATAGGGAGGAAATTAAGGCACAAATCCACCCCAAGGCCAAGAGTCTCCTTTGTGCTACAGAAATCTGAGGTACAGATCCGGATTGATCCCAGGGTTAAAGCAGGGAGCTGTGGGTTGAAGGCCGATGAAGAGACCAAGGTAAACGGATTGCCAAACTGCAGTTCAGCTTCACGTTATTCCCTTGTCTTCTTCATTTTGACCAACGAGCTGGTACTGGCCAGACAAAGAAGGCAGAACTCAAGGAGGGTTGGATAATTCACGACGTCCTGTAACTAAACGCCCTCGATGAGCAGGTTGTTCCAGTTGTGATTATGATCACATTTCTCCCACGTTTCTCTGAAAGAGTGGCAGCAGGGTTTCTCCTTGCTGAACTTCTTAGCGAAAGTGGGGGGAAATGGAAATAGAACTATGGGAACCTGAGAGAACTCCCTCTCAGGAGAAAGAAAACGGCCAGCATCGTTATTGTGGCGGATGAAGTTTTGGTTTCTGCCGCAGGGTGTCTCCGCTGGCTATAGAAATGCGTCTGGTGTAGGAAATGATATTGCTCGGTCTCTGATTTTTGTAGCATACGCGGGTGTAGGTGACCACAAAGAACATCCAGAAACAGTGCATGAGTACACGGGTCACCAAGCCAAACCAGCGCATGGCTCTGACCTCTACCAAGATGATGTCATTGTTGGTGATGATTTCTATTACAATGTTTACAACTTCGTAGAAAAAGATCCAGACGATGTAGGTCATCAGACCCTTGTAGATCTGGGTATACACCGAGTACAGGAGCAAGCAGCTGATCATGACGGTGACGAGAGACAGAAGAAGGACGATGTTCCAGCTCCAGCAGGTGATATAGTCCTTTATCATGCCACTGGTACTCTTGTTCCCCAGTTTGACATCAGTGCAATTGCCGTGGCCTAGGTACTTCTGTTCAAAGACCAGGTACATATTTGTGACCATGATGGTGAAGGCCCCTGACAACACCGAGCCAGTTTTGGCAGTCATCCCACACCAGTGCTGCTGTTTCATGCTGAGACCTCCTGCGAAGACAAACAACATGAGAGGGACTTCCAGAACCTGCCAACGTGGCAACTGCCAGGCTTTCTGCCTCCCAGGTCACATCCACCTTAGAGAAACGATAGAAAGAAATATGGAAACCAGGAAATAACAGCCTTGGGAAGATGGAAGACTGTTTTAAATGGACTGGGAGTGGGGAGGAGGGAGGATTTTCAGCCTGGAGCTGGCACTAAAAAGATAAATTAGAGCAGTGCTTCTCAACCCTGGCTTCACGTTAGAATCACCAAAAAGCCCCACCCCAGACCAATCAGAGCATTCTCTGGAAGGCACCCAGGCTGCAGTATTTTTCAAAACCTCCTAGTAGTTTTCATAAGTAGCCAGTGTTGGAAAACACTGAGTTATAAGCTGAGCACCTATAAAAAATAAGTTTAAAAAATAATAAAAGAGGCCGGGCATGGTGGCTCACACCTGTAATCCTAGCACTCCGGGAGGGCAAAGCAGGACCCCTCAAGCTCAGGAGTTTGAGACCAGCCTGAGCAAGAGTGAGATCCCATCTCTACTAAAAACAGAAAATACTAGCTGGGTGCAGTGGCATGCACCTGTAGTCCCAGCTACTCAGGAGGCTGAGGTGGTTGAAATTATGTTCTTATCCCTCCCAGCATTGTCTTGGACAACTAACTATTGCTGCCCCTGAGGATGGAAATTGTCTGCACTAGTTCAGACCTCAGTGCAGGTGTCTCAGGAGAATAACTGAGGCAGCACAAGGCCCTGCTGGGGTAAGGAGCTGAAAAACGCAGGTGGACCCCAACTGGCCTTGGGCAATCACTCCTCCACTATATATCACAACTTGTGGATTACAGTGAAAGATGTACTTTAAGAAAAAGTGAGAGCCTTAGAATAAACTAGCCTTATAATAGAAAAGAAAAAGCAATAAGGAGCTAAGTGTTCAAGAAATTAGTGTGTGTGAGGGGGGAGAGACGAGAACAATGAAAAAGCAGGAGGAAGAAAATACACAGAAGAGCAGACATCAATGAAACAGGAAATACAGTGGCGGGAATTCTGATTGCTTACGTTATTTGAGCCAACTCACTGCTAAAAATGATGGAACATGCTGGATAAAGTAGTTTTTAAATGTTCTTAAGGTCAGGCGCGGTGGCTCATGCCTGTAATCCTAGCACTCTGGGAGGCCGAGGCGGGTGGATCGCTCAAGGTCAGGAGTTCAAGACCAGCCTGAGCAAGAGGGAGCTCCCGTCTCTACTAAAAATAGAAAGAAATTATCTGGACAACTAAAAATATATATACAGAAAAAATTAGCCGGGCATGGTGGTACATGCCTGTAGTCCCAGCTACTCCAGAGGCAGAAGGATCACTTGAGTCTAGGAGTTTGAGGTTGCTGTGAGCTAGGCTGACGCCACGGCACTCACTCTAGCCCGGGCAACAGAGTGAGACTCTGTCTCAAAAAATAAATAAATAAATAAAAAATGTTCTTAAAAGTACCAAAGTGGTGACCAAGGGGGAAGAAATGAATTTTGCTCTGGGGGTGTTTGCCAATCTGCACAAACACAAATATCATTATGATAGCCGTATGGGGCAAAGAGGGATTAAACCAAAGCTCAGGGTCCACCCAGGTGGGGAGTCTATTAAGAGGCATCCCCTATGTTAGTCGTGGCTCCCAAAGGGCTATGATTGAGCCACAGTGAATCAGAAGCAAACCTGCCCCCACATCTTTCTGCTAGCGAACTCCAAGAAAAGTTGACTTAGTACTAACTATGCGGAGTAAACGGGGAGAAAATTCTCCTTGAGACATTGTCACCATAGCTGACTTTTTTGTGTGTGGATTTATAGCCTACATTACATGAAATATTAAAAAAAAACCTTTATGTCATAAATCTCGCTTAAAGTAGTCTTGAACTGGAAGTGTCTAAATGCCTGGCAGAAGCAAACTCAAATCCTCTCCGGAGGATTGCACCTTTATGCTGTCCTCATCCTCGAAGAAGCTACCTTAGCGATTTTTCAGGGACAATGACCAGAACATAGTCAAAAATAACAAAGCACATAAGGAACAAGGCACTATGAGAACCATCTGAAACAACAGATAGAAACAGAACTGCAGTGATATCTGATTATAAAACAATTATGATTACTGTATTTTTGCATTATTTAAAATTTTTATTTTACTTTTAATTGTGGTATAATGCACGTAACATAAAATTTGCCATCTTAACCACTTTTTTTTTGTTTTTGAGACAGGGTCTCTTACTCCGTTCACCTGGCCTAGAGTGCAGTGGCATCCTCATAGCTCATTGCAACCTCAAACTCCCGGGCTCAAGCAATCCTCCTGCCTCAGCCTCTCGAGTAGCTGGGACTACAGTCGTGAGCCAAAATGCCTGGCTAATTTTTCTATTTCTGGTAGAGACAGGGTCTTGCTCTTGCTCAGGCTTGTCTCGAACTCCTGGCCTCAAGTGATCCTCCCGCCTTGGCCTCCCAAAGTGCTAGGGTTACAGGCATGACCCACCATGCCCGGCCCATCTTAACCCATCTTAACCACTTTTAAGTGTACAGTTCACTTTGTTGTACAACCGATCTCTAAAACTTTTTCATTTTGCAAAATTGAAATTCTATACCCATTAAACAACACATTTCCATTTCCCTCTCCCCTAGCTGCTAGAAACCGTCATTCTACTTTCCGTCTCTGTGAATTTGACTACTCTGGATATCTCATAAGTGGAATCATATAGTATTTGTTCTTTTGTGACTGGCTTATTTCACTTCACATAATGTTCTCAAGAGTCATCTATGTTGTAGCAAGTGTCAGAATTTCCTTTGTTTACTACATTTAAACAAAGATAAAGTTAAAAATATATGTAGAAACAGGAAGCCATAGAAAATGACCTAGCAGATTTGAAAAAGGACCAAATAGAATTTCTAGAGATGAAAAACTCAATATCTGAAATAAAAAATTTAGTGGACATAATTGGTAGCAGATTGCACACAGCTGAAGGGATAACTAGTTAATCAGAAGACAGAAAATAAGTCACGAGGCTGGGTGTGGTGTATACCTGTAGTCCCAGCTACTCAGGAGGCCTAGGTGGGGGGATCGGTTGAGGCTAGAAATTCAAGACTAGCCTGTGCACATAGTGAGACCTCGTCTCTACAAAAAAATTTTAAAAATTAGCCAGGTGTGGTGGTGCTCGCCTGTAGTCCCAGCTGCTCAGGAGGCCAAGGCAGGAGGATCGCTTGAGTCTGGGAGTTGGAGGCTGCACTAAGCTGTGATCATGCCGCTGCACTCCAGCCTGGGCAACAGAATGAAAAGAAAAAAAGAAAAAAAGAAAAAAGAAAAAGAAAAAATAAGTCAGGAGAAATTATCCAGAATGTAGCGTAGGGAGACAAAAAGATGGAAAATATAGATGAGAAGTTAAGAGACATGAAGGATATAATAAGATGTTCTGATAGAGAGAGAGAGACAGAAAAGATGGAGTAGCATGTTTAAAGAGCAATTAGCTGAGGATTTGCACAACTGAGAAAAACACCAATGCACAAATTCAAGAAACTTAACTGATTGCTAGTAGGGTAAATGAAAGGAAATCTACACAGAGACATATGATACCATTTATCACCACATAGTAAAAGAAAATCTCAAAAGCAGCCAAGGGTCTTTTTATTCAAGAGACCAGAGGTTATACTTCTAAAGAGAACCAAAATCCAATGGAATTATACTTTAATTGTGCTAAAAGAAAATAACTGCCAACCAGGATTGTACACCCGGCTAAAATATTTTTCGAGATTGAGAGCACACAGTATGAGGAAAACTCTTTTATAAAATTAAAAAAACAACTAAAATTAAATAATACATTGTTTGGCCATACATATATATGTGAATAAAACTTTATTTTAAAAGTAAAGGAATAATAAATACAAAATTTGGGATAGTGCTTCCTTCTGAAGCACACGGGTCAGGGATAGGGCAGAGACATACAGATAAATGTGCAGTATTATTAATCTATTTCTTGGGCTGAATGAGGGATTCACAAGCACTCATCATAATTTCAAACAAACAAATAAATTAGCAAATAAAAGAACAAAAGTGAGCCATACATGTATTAATGATGACTGTTTTTTATGACCTAGGATTATAAGTAATCCAATTCTGTACACCTCAATTCCCTAAGGAAAATACAGGGTGGAAAAAGGCATGTAATTTAGTCTCATACCCATGCATGCTATGGCATAACTGGCCCTGCCGTGTTCATTGCCTCCCACCCAATTAAAACACACAGCAGATTTCCTTTTTCTATTCCTTAAAAATCTCTTAAAAATTTTGGGCTCCCATTGGTCTATCTCTTGCAAAGACTGATAATTGTCTCCCAATATCCATTTCCCCCTTCTTGTTTTTAGTTTTTTAGCTAGACACGTGGCCACCCAGTTAATGACTGCATTTCCCAGCTTCTCTTGCAGCTTTATGTGGCCATGTGACCAATGGGTCCAATGGGTTGCCAGGGGAAGTGACGTGCACCATTTTACAGTCTCGCTCATATGCTCAGAATTAGGAGTATTTTCACCTCCTCCCATTTCCTTCTTCCTGTTTCTTAGTTATGGTCAGAAATGATCTTTGACCCAGACGTGGAAGCTCTTGCTGAATGTGGCAAGCACCCTATCACACATGGATCATTGCTACTTGAGAGAGAGATAAACTCTTACCATAAATAAGCCACTCATTGTCTGTGGAGTTTTTTCGTTACAATGGCTTAGCCTGTACCGTAATATACTACCTGAACTTCTTTATTGAATAAACCCAATGAGGAGTAGCGATCCACGGGGATCCAGCACCTCCCTTGACTCTGTTCTTTTGAAGAATCCGGCACATTGTTCTTGTCTACGTGTTTATCTCACCGAGTCTATGCTACTGTTCACCATCTCCATGAAAAGAGATATGTCCCTTTAACGTCAGGGTCACTATTGTCTCTACAATTAATTTGGTAATAAATCATGTATTGTCTTGTGATATCTTTTATATTGTTTTAAATTGCTATTTAAATATTTTATACTTATAATAATCATCTTAACGGCTACCAATGAGGACATTAAGAGTTATAGAAACTACTTAATTTTACCTGAGGCTGTACATCTGCTCCGTAGCAAAATCAGGATTTGAACTCACATCTTTCTGGCTCCAAAACCAATCTTGACACTCAACCCACTTGTTCTTTGTCTGTTTCAGAGATTTGTGAGCTCACTGAGTCTGGAGATTCCATCCATCCCACAACTCCTAAAGAAGGCTTTAACTAGAATTAGGCCTTGATTAGAACAGGCCCTTGGTAAATATTGGCAATTCTTCCTCCATTGTCTCATCTTAATCATCCGTCCTCAGTAACTCTCAGGGCCATTATGTTCCTCCCTATTTTATCTCTCTCTTTCCTAGCCTTTCTCCTTTCTTCTCTTCCCTCTTTTTCTTCTTCCGTCCTGTGCGGCAAAACTTCTAAGTGTGATTCCTGGTTGCTCTAAGAGAAGGCGGTGGTCTTTAACCTGGGAAAGTAGAGCAGGCCAGGAAACCCAGGGAGCAAAACACTGCAACATGGCCTTCGAATACGTTTTGTTAACAGCACCATCTTTTAAAGGGATTTGAATTCCAGTGCTTTCGGGCAGGTGCATGCTGTCCTGTTGCTATGGTCTCTGCCACTCCCTGTTGTCTTCATGCCCCTCTACCTACTCACTTATCTACTTGCCTGGCTCGGAAAGGCCTTACAGTTGCAGACTCTTGCTTTAGAAGTATCTCTATGTCATTTGATAGAGCGAATGTGAACTTTTCTGTAACATGAAAATATTATTAATTTTTTTCTTTATTTCTATTTGTGACTTTGAAAATCTTAGTATTAGGTCATTTTTTCCTGCAGAATTACACCTCTTTCAAGTTATATACAAAGTCAATAGAAAATTATGCTTTAATTTTGCAAATTAAAATATTTACTTCTCATGAAAATATCAGTCAAATGAAATGAGGTAATCATAATGATGATGATAATAATAATGATAATAATAAACATTTGGTAACAGCTTACTTTGTGCCAGGCTGTTAGAATTTCACAGCAGTGTTACGAGTATAGCTGTAATTGTAATGTATTTATTTCCTCTGTGATAGTGCTGGGGGATGGGGGCGTATTTGTATTACTTACACATTCAGACACCCAGGTGTGGATTCTTTTACCTGCCAGGAGAGGAATCATTTATAGTTACTAACAATCATTCAGAATTTAACTCCAAGTTGACCTGAACGGAGTAAGCCCTGCCCTGTGGGAGGTGGCTCTGCTCATTTTCTGATTCTTCAACAACACTTTGAAGAATCTCACTCATCTCCCCAGCAACTTTCAATTTTCCTGGTAACTTCGTTCGATTCATTTTATTATTTGGCTCATTCTACGTTAAAAGCATCTGTAGATTTCATTTCTAGTACTTTCCCTTAATTTGCTGACTCTGCAGTTGGCTGTTCATTTGTTTTCTATTGCGGCTGTGACAAATCACCACAAACTTAGTAGCTTAAGACAACACAGATCTATCATCTCGCAGTCTTGTAGGTCAGGGTCCTGGTTGCCTCAGTACTCAACATGCACCTGGTGTCTCTGCTCCAGGTTGTCAGAGGCAGAAATCAAGGTATCCTTGGCGGGCTGGGCTCTTCTTTGCAGATCCTGGGGAAGAATCCGCTCCCAAGCTCTTTCAGGGTGTCAGCTGACTTCCGTTCCTTGTTTTATAGCTGTGGGACTGAGACCCCAGTGTCCTTGCTGCCTGTTAGCTGAGGGCCGCCTTTTGCTCCCGGGAGTCTCCTTCCAGGCCTGCTCCTGGCTCTCAGAGCAGCAGCCGAGCGTCAGACCCTGCGCGTGCTGGGACTCTCTCTGACCTCTGCTGTCGTAGCTCTCCGTCTCCAGCTGGAGAAGTTCTCCTCTTTTGTGGGCTCATGTGATTAGCCTGGGCCCACTTGGATAACACAGGATGATCTCTTTATCTTTACTTCCTTAAACCATAATCACACCTGCAGTCTCATTTGCCAAACTCACAGGTGCGATACCAGGGGGCAAAGGACATATGGGCTGCTACAGGCTGGGTTATGTCCCCCGAGATGCCTGTGGTGAAGTCCTGACCCCCAGCCCCGCAGAATGTGACTGTGCTTAGGGATGGGCTCTTTCAAGAGGTGATTAAGTTGAAATTAGGTCATGAGCGTTGGACCTAATCTGGTAAGACTGGTGTTCTCATAAGGAGAGAAGACTGGGACTCAGACACACGCAGGGAAGACGGCGATCTCCAGAGGAGGGAGTGAAGCCTCAGAGGAAACCAGCCCACCAGCACCTGGATCCCAGGCTTCCAGCCTCCGGAAGTATGAGAAGATTAATTTCTGTGGTTTCAGCCACCCAGTCTGTGGTACGATGCTACGGCAGCCCCGGAAAACTAATGCAGGCCCTGAAATTCTGCCGACGACAGTCACGGATGGCATTTGGATTCTTTGGATCTAAGTAAACTGCCTCTCTACAGCTTGGCAGTTTTGTTACGAAAACTAAGGCAATTTTTTTGAAAACATATTTTAACAATGACTTTTCTTTTTTTTTGTCTTATTTATTTATTTATTTTAATTTCAGCATATTATGGGGGTACAGATGTTTAGCTTATGTATGTTGCCCTTGCCTCCTCCTCCCCCCCAAGTCTGAGTTTCAAATATGTCCATCCTTCGGGTGGTGCGCATTGCACTCTTTGTGTATGCATATACCCGTCCCCTCCTCCCTGCCCAACATCCAATAGATGTTACTCTTATATGTGCACGTACGTGTTGACCAGTTAATACCAGTTTGATGGTGAGTACATGTGGTGCTTGTTTTTCCATTCTTGGAATACCTCACTTAGTAGAATGCGTTCCAGCTCTATCCAGGAGTATACAAGAGGTGCTATATCATCATTGTTTCTTAAAGCTGAATAGTACTCCATGGTATACATATACCACATTTTATTAATCCACTCATGTAATGATGGACACTTGGGTTGTTTCCACATCTTTGCAATTGTGAAACAATGACTTTTCTTTTAAGTGAAAACACTGTTAACAGTACAAAGATTTTTAAATTAGGCCGTGGGATTAAACCAAATCAATTCAAGGACCTAGTTAAATCGCTCTCAGGAT
>CAUYSK010098368.1:0-19817 GCA_963575035.1 Avahi laniger | reverse complement strand
GCAGAGTGTGTTTGGGGCAGAAATCTCTTTCTCTTTCTCTGCATGTGCGTCCTTATAGCGTAATGCTAGAAAACGTTAGAGGACTATTAACTCTAAGTTCCAATACATGATGTTAACTTTTGGTTGCAAAAAGTTATTTTAGCCTTATCCTTAAATAAAGTTCCTGGGTTTGTTAACGTTTTTTTCCCCCCCGGGCGTCATTTAACTGATCCACTCAAGACCATTTAGGTCTCAGAGGACATTTAATGTGAAAATCGGAAACCCTGAGGATGTCAGCTCTTCAGTGTTTTTCAAATCTTTTAGCAAGAAATTCAAAGTAATGTCAAGATTCTCAGAATAACAATGACAATGAATATATGGGGTGGGGGAGGAGATATAGCAATTGTGTCCAACTGTTAACAATTGGTGACCCTGGGTAGAAGGTATATGATGTTCACTGTACTAGTCTTGTAACTTTTTCATAATTTTAAGTTTTTTTCAAAATAGAAAATAGAAAAAAAAGTCATCACAAAATATGTGGTTTAACTCACACACATAGTAGATGTATAGAAGGAATTATTGAGCTGCACAATCACAAGTATAGCACACACACCAAACACAGGAGTCTAAGAAGTCCTGGATGAGAGTTGTCTTTTTAGAAAATCAAGGGCAAGTGTTGACTAATAGCTGGGCCCCAGGCTAGTATTCATTTATTCCATCATCCAACAAATCTTTATTGAACAACTAGTAAGTGTGAGTCTCTGTATAGGGGTCATAGCAGTGAGCATTGTGGACAAAGTTCCTGCCCTCCTGAAGCATACATCCATCTGGAAAGACAAATAAAATATATGGTAGATTGGGTGGTAGTAAGCACGAGAAAGAGAACAAAAGTAGGAAGTTAGGAGAGAGAGTGACGAGGTATTCCGGTTACTCTGGAGAGAGTGGTCAATGCAGTCTGGCCTCTGGAGAAGAGACATGGAAACAGAGCCCTGAGGAAGTGAGGCATGGCCCCTGTTCACATCTGGGAAGAATGTTCCAGGCAGAGCCAGAAATGGGCAAGCAGCCAGTGAGATTTCAATGAAATATGGAAGATGAGAGTGGACAGATCCCAGGGCCAGTTTACCATCTGGCCTTTTGGGCCAGCAAGTCAACAAACATTGAGAAGAAAAGAACCATTAATGCCCAACATCTATTATCAAATATCTTTGTTTGGAAAACAGTTTGGCAGTTCCTCGAAAAGTTAAACATAGAATTACCATAGGATCCAGCAATTCCACTTCTAGGTATATATACTCAAAAGAATTGGAAGCAGATTTCCAAAGAGAAATTCGTGCACCCACGTTCCTAGCGGCATTATTCACAAAAGCCAAAAGGTGGAAGCAAATGAAGTGTCCCTCAGTGGATGCCTGAATAAGCATAAGTGATACATACACACAGTAGAGTACAGTTGAGTCTTGAGAAGGAATGAAATTCTGATACATGCTACAACAAGACTGAACTCTGAAGGTGTTTTGCTAAGTGAAATAAACTGGACACAAAAGGACAAGTAGCTTATGATTGCACTTATATATGACACCTAAAACAGGCAAATTCATAGGACAGAAAGTAGAATAGAAGTTACCAGAGGCTGAGGGGAGAGGGTAATGGGGAGTTATTATTTAGTAAGAATAGAGTTTCCGTTTGGAATTATGAAACAATTCTGGAGATGGATGGTGGTGATAGTTACACAACATTGTGAATGAACTGAATGCTATTAAATTGTACACTTAAAAATGGTAAAGTTTATATTATGCCTATTTTACCACAATAAAGAAGGCTGTCTTCACTGATCTTTTTCATATTATCAGTTATCCTCTCAAGGTAACTAATTTACAAAGACGTTAAGATATGGAATGCTTTCTAGCAATATTAACTGTCAATTTTTATCATGTTTTCTCCCTCTTCTCCACCGTAAAAAAAAAAATTCACACAACTGAATTGCTTTATTTACACTGATTATTGCTAAGGGTCTTTTCTTAAGGAGGAAATGCATTAATAGATTAAAATCACATTAAGGAATATTTATAAGGGTGCAGAATTAGAAACAAACTAAATGTTCAATGATTGGAAAATAGTTAAAGAATTTTAAGCATTTGTTCAATAGAGTATTATGTGTCCATTAATATGATGATGACATGTGAAAATGCTATGGATAAATGTTAAATAAAAATGGCAAAATATAAAATTTTACACTGAGCGGGATCTTGTCATAAGTGGAAGAAAAACACAAACTGAAGGAACTAGAAATTAAAGATAATTTGCCAAGATATTGTTGGTGTTACTCTCTACATGCTAGCATTATGGGTGACATTTATTTTCATTATTTTCAGTCGCGCTCTGTCACCCCAGGTAGAGTGCAATGGCATCATCATAGCTCACTGCAACCTCAAACTCCTGGGCTGAAGTGATCCTTCTGCCCCAGCCATGCAAGTAATTGGGACTATAGGTGCATGCCACCATGCCTGGCTAATTTTTCTATTTTTAGTAGAAACGGGGTCTCACTCTTGCTCAGCCTGGTCTTGAACGCCTGGCCTCAAGTGATCCTTCTGCCTTGGCCTCCCAGAGTGCTAGGATTACAGGTGTAAACTACCACTGCCCCTGGCCTTATTTTCATTATATTTTTATGTATTTGCATTTTCTGACAATTTTTGTTATAGATATCTTCAAAAATACAGAAAATTTGAAAGATTAATACATTGAACATCCATGTAACCTCTAGATAGAGCCAACAATTCTTAACGTTTTCCCATATTTGACCGACCCATCTATGTATCTATGTATCTACCTGTCTAATTTAGGAGATGGCAAATTATGGCTAAAGGTCAAATCTGGCCCATCACCTGTTTTTGTACATCTCTGAACTAAGAAGGGTTTTTACATTTTAAACAGGAACATTTAAAATGTAAATGTTCTGTAGGTATAGCTTTGATTTTGCTTCTTGATCTGCAAAGCCTAAAACATTTACTATCTGGCTCTTTACAGAGAAAATTTGCCAACCCCTGATCTCCCTCTCTCTCTCTGTCACACATACATGCAATGTTGCTGAAGCATTTGAAAACAAGCCACAGACATTATAGAATTTCAACCTCAAACACTTCATAATGCATCTCCTAAAAATAAAGTAATATTCCTACTACACTGTAACACTATTATCACACCAAAGAAATATATTTCATAATATCATACAATACTTATCCATATACAAATTTATGTGATTGCATTTGCGAATCTTACAAAATGAAGATACACAACTTTATAAATATTAAAAGAAAAATCTCTTACTTCAAAATCATATTTTTAATAATCCACATGAATTTTGGGCGTCGATTTTATTATTCAAGGGATTTAGGAAAGCTGCTAACCAGCTGATCCCCTGGACATTTAATGTGTTTTCAGGTCAAACACATCATATTCTGTAAAGCATCCAGTATTTGTGGTTGTGGTGTTGTTTGCTGTAACTGTTGGCAGGACAAATCAGGGTGCTGTGTAATCTTTTCTTCGTACTAAAAAAGTAATCACTACTACTTAATAATTTTTAAAGCTGAGTGATTTGTACTTGGTAGTTTGTTGTACTATTCCTTCTGCCATTTTTGTGTATGATGAAAATTTCCATAATAAAAAAATGTAGGTATACATCACTATGCTAATAGACTTGATTTATGTTCTACATCTACCAAGACAAAATTGCCTTTAAAGTATATCAGAACCCTGAAACATAGATGTGAAAATTCTGTGTGTGTTCGTATGAACTTTTTATTTTAGAGTAGGAAACATGGCAGTTAGGTCAAACAAAACATAGAAAGATAGGCTTCAAAATTTGAATGGATTTGAGAAAAGGCTGCTTTATCCTTTGGGAGTCTTGTTTTTGTAAACATTTCATTTTTTGTGGGTTGCAAATCATGTGTTGTAATCACCTGATTTAGCTGTGGTATAACTAAGTCTGGAAGGTTTCAGGGATGCTCTGTTTTTAAAATTCCCCACCACCAATCATGATTATGGTTACATGAGATACGTGTCTTGAAAAAAGAAATCTGTGTCCCAAAGCTCTGGAGTTATTTAAACCATGTACTTTGTAAACTCATCTTTGTCCTGTTCGAGCCATAATGTTATGTCTGCTTTCACCACAATCACATGGGTGAGGAACGGGCAGGTCAGGCCCGCGCCCATCCTGCCACAGTGTGGAGTCTGCTTCACAAAGTCAGTCAAATTCCTTCTCCTTGCTTTACCAAGAGCTCAAAGATGAATATTCTAGCACGTTTTTCTTTTAAAAATGGAGATAATCATGCTGCGTTATTTCACAAGAAAAAATTTAATAATGAAACATTTGGGAAAGAGTTACAGTGAGCCCTTGAAAACTCTTACGGAACAAAATGTAGCACTATTATATTTTTACAAACATCAAACAGATTTTAATATGCTCAAGGAGATGTCAAGATAGAAGTTATCAGCTATGGAGTATTAAGTTCAGGGCAGCCCGATATACCTGAATTTGTATAATAAATATTCATTCTTTGGGAAAGAAGTTGTCACAAAACATTTTCTTCCCACTGAGTAGGACGTGTACATTCATGACCCCTTCCTGTTTGTGTGTTATCCTTATTATATGATAATGTAATTTTGGCCTAGACTTTGTAGTCCAGCACTTCTTTATTATATCAGTGTAGAATTCTGTCTGTATATCTGTTTGGCTTCATCTGGGTTTATGAAGCAGCTTTTCACATGTTAATGTCATTTCTCTAACATGTATCTTCTTTCCTTCATTCTTTCATCAGACATTTATTGATCACCCATTACAGTTGGTTTTTGTCTGTGGTAGTTATGTTCTACAACGTCGCCACAAACACTGAATTAGCGAATACTGAATCATTTCTCCTAGGGAAAATACAGGGTTAGGTTCCTTCGAGTCTCTGGCCACAATATTTTTGTCAACTAACCTGTACATAATCTTGTTTTATGTGTGTTTCTGTTTAATGATATCTTATTTACTATCTAGTTGATTAACATGGAACTTACGAGGCCGGCCGCGGTGGCTCGCGCCTGTAATCCCAGCTCTCTGGGAGGCCGAGGCGGGCGGATTGTTTGAGCTCAGGAGTTCGAAACCAGCCTGAGCAAGAGCGAGACCCCGTCTCTACTAAAATTAGAAAGAAATTAGTTGAACAACTAAAAATATATAGAAAAAATTAGCCAGGCATGGTGACGCATGCCTGTAGTCCCAGCTACTTGGGAGGCTGAGGCAGAAGGATTGCTTGAGCCCAGGAGTTTGAGCTTGCTGTGAGCTAGGATGACGCCACGGCACTCTAGCCTGGGCAACAGAGTGAGACTCTGTCTCCAAAAAAAAAAAAAAAAAACACACGGAACTTACGGCCAACAAAACTTGTGCCTGAACAAAGCTTATTTAACACAAATTATTTCTCTAAATAATATCACAGCCTTTTTTCACTTAGAAACAGTGGGCAACATTTTAGCACCATACTTGGGGCCATTTTAAACAGAGAAACCTCCAACAAAAAGCACAAAAAAGTGGAAAACATGGCAATAACTAGACTGCAGGAAGGACAGTCTTCTATGATGTGAGAGCTGGAATGAGAAAGCAGCTCAGAGCCTCGTCTGACCTCAGCGGGGAACGTCCACATCGGGCAACGCGAACTTTTCCCTGCCTTGTGCGTGCACACAAAAGTGCCCAAAAGATTGGTTGGCGTGACAAATAAATTTTAGTGAATTCTCAAATATGGAATCCGTGAATAATGAGGATTGATTAATTTATAGTTACTCTGCTAAGTTCTGGGAACTGGAAGATGAACAAGACTTAATTCTTATGCTCAAGTACCTCAAAATCAATCTCCGGGGAGGGATGTGACTGTAACTAAATATGATACAGTGTGATAACCACTGTAATTGAGCTAGAAACAAGACCTTATAACAGTTTTCAGGAAAAAAGCACTTAACTCTCTTAGCATTTATTTTTTTTTTGAAACAGAGTCTTGCTCTGTTGCCCAGACTAGAGCGCCGTGGCATCAGTCTAGCTCACAGCAACCTGAAACTCCTGGACTCAGGCGATCCTACTGTCTCAGCCTCCCCAGTAGCTGGGACTACAGGTGCACACTACCACGCCTGGCTAATTTTTTCTATTTTTAGTTGCCCAGATAATTTTTTTTTCTATTTTTAATAGAGATGGAGTCTCACTCTTGTTCAGCCTGGTCTCAAACTCCTGAGCTCAAGCGATTCTCCTGCCTCGGCCTCCCAGGATGTTAGGATTACAGGCGTGAGCCACCGCGCCCGGCCAGTCCTTTGTAGTTTTGCACTTTATATGCCCCCATCTAGTCAAGGGAGGTGCTAGGAACATAATAGTTACTCAGTTAATAAATGTTGACAGTTTGGTTGGTTGAATGAGTAAAAGGTGAAGGCTCCCTTTTGCATCTCTTTGGTAACTACTTCTTTTCTATGCCACCCATTTTCATAGGAACACATATTCTTGGCACATTATATATCAATCTTTGGAGATTTAGTCTGCAGTAATTGAACAAGAGAAAGTATGTACTTTAGCTAGGAGTTAAAATCAATCCTAAATTGATTTTGAGTAAGAATGTGGCAGAAGAATGAAAGATGTGATAAAAAGAAAGAAAAGAAAAAAGGAAGTAAAAGCATAAAATGCATGTGTCTGAGAGAGAGAGAAAATGCTTAAGGGAGAGAGATAATATGTAACAATATAGATAAATCTTAGCAATGTAATATTAAATGAAATAGTAATTTCCCCAAAATATGTGCAAACACAGTGTGGAGAAACGAGGCACCATAGCCAAGGGATCAAAGCTAATATCACCAACAAGGGGCCTCTGGATGTGATTTAGTAAGAAGGACATAGCATCACTTTTGTGGTATTTCTGCTCAAAATGCATAATCTGAATCTAATCAAAAGGAAACATCAGGAGAACCAGAACTGAGGGACATTAATAAAACACTCGGCACTGACATGTTAAAATACCAGACATTCATAATGTTAATGTCATGAGGAGCAAAGAAAGGCCAAGGAAATGTTTCAGATTAAAGAACACTAAATAAGAATAAAGAGACACAACAACTGAACACAATATGTGATTCTGGACCAGACGATGTCTTTGAAAAAAATTGCTATAAACGATATTATTGAGATAATTGACAAAACTTAAAAATGGACTATAGATAAGATACAAGTATGGTATCCATGTTAAATTTCCTCATTTGTGGTTATATAAGAGAATTTCCTTGTACTTAGGAAATACACACTGATATATTAAGAAATAAAGAGACAAGATATATGTTTTCAAATGATTTGGGGAATAATATATATAATTATATATTAATATATTAATAATATTACATTATATGTTAAAATAGATAAAGTATCAATTGTGTATTATATTTTAACATACTCTACTATAATAAAGCTACTAGAAGTTGTTTGTACTATCCTGGCAACTTTTCTGTAAGTTGGAACTTATTTCAAAATAAAAACTAAAAAATAATCTATAAAATAAGACTGAAAGAAAAAGAGTACATACAACACTATACCTTTCATAAACTTAAGCTAGAGCAGTTTTGACAGAATCGTTGAGTGGTTGGAATCACACTGTGTATAAACAAGGAGGCAGGATGCAGGGGTTTCTGCGTGGTCGGGGTTGGGGGAAGGATGGGGGTGCGGGGTGGGCTACCAAATGGATTGCTGTGGGATGTGGCCGAGGGGCTTGTTTTTGTCTCAATGGTTGTTAGATTCGTGGAAGCCCATCTCATTATTAAAAACAAATAATTAGAAAAAAACATGAACTGAATAAGAGGGCCATGCACAGGATCTGGTGAGAGTGTCGTGAAACACACAATGTGACTAATCTACTTGTTTTCATCTGAGGTTAATGTAAAAGCAATTAGAAAGAGAGGGAGTGAAAGAAAGAGAGGGCAGAGGGAAAGCGAGAAACTGAGAAATCAGGGAATCGCAGGAAAGTGAGGTGCTTTAGGTCTTTTGGAGGAAAAGAAACACTAAAATAACTCCGGCGACAGTAAGCTGAAGAAACGAGCGGGGAAAGACTGAGCACATTTTCGAGAGAAGGTAAGAATGGGCTGGAAGCAGCTGAGAGAATGAGCAATGGGAATGCCGAGGCAGAAAAAAGCCTAAATGGTATTTCGGAGCTGCAAGAGGGACACTCTGTCTCCACAGAAGAGTGTCAGCCAAAGGGCTGGATTCCAGGAAAGGGTGATGTGGTTAAACAACACACCAAGGTTTGGTCTAACGGAAGACTGACATTTAGCCAGCTCGGGTTTTCCAAAAACTCGAAGTATTGTGGTCACTTCTGGCTTCTTCAGTACACCAGGCTATTAATCAGGAGGAACCGCTGGATTAACCCATGGCCATAATCACCTATGATGAGAGCTTAAGTGCAGATGCTTGTTATGTGTAATTGAGGGGACTCTTCTGGGGGCTGCCATCTTGTTTCAGCCCTTCTGGTGCCCAGTGTGGGAATAACACATGCTGGGAGCACGCAAGGGAAACCGGGCTCATGCAAAGTGCAGATGCACTTATCAAGGAAACTTGTCATTCCTAGCAATTGTCCTGCAGCCTCTGGGTGCACAATGATGACTGAGCAGTGAGAATATTAGAGTAGGAGACTAAGAGACAGGGCTGCCACTGGGTGAGGAGTTTGCAGATTGGGTGCAAGTGCTAAAGTAAACAGTCTTCAAGCAGAAGCTAATTAGATGGGCTGATAGCCACAGGTAAGAACCAGCTCCAACTGGCTTGTGAGTTATCTTTGCCACCTTACATGAACTTCTGCTAATTACAATATCATTTACATTGTGGTTTTAAAATTTCTCCACCCTTGAAATCGCTATGACAGTTCCAAGACAACTATATAAAGGGCGGAAATGGGAGGGAAGCTAATTCTGAGAATTACTACACAAATTCTTAGTAAAAGCCACCTTCCTTGGTCTTGAGTATTCCTCCCCTCAATTAGTAAAACTACAGAAGATCTAAAACTATCTCCTCCCAGGGCAGCTGCACTTTTTCAAGCCTGCCCACCTTCTCTCCTGAGAGTGTACTTTTGCTTTCAATAAGAGGATATTTCTTGCTTGGCTTATGAGGGGTGTTCTGAAATTCTTTTCCTGATGATCACCAAGAACTTGGAAAAACCTCCACTCGGAGGCCGGTAACAAGAATGAATGGCCTTGTCAGCAATAAAATCACCAGAATGTGTTAGAAATAGTCAAGCCATCTGGAGCATGGCAGGGGTTCATTCAGCCCTTCCTCTGTTTTGCCGTATGGTCTTTGGAGACAGCAGCGCCACAAACAAAACCAACCAAAGTAAGCGTCTCTGCTGGAGGGGAAGGGGAAGGGTTCCCATGCACCTGGTGATTCAACCAGCCCTGGTGGAGACCGAAAACGAGGCCTGCTTGGCTAGCCTTTTCTGTGACTGCCTCTCACCTTAGATGTGCTCCTGTCCTGGGGAGATAATCCCAGCTCCATGAACAAACCTTGCTTTCCCCTCATTACCTCTTCTGTCTGGAGTGTCCTTATTTTCCTGTCTTCCTCAAGCTGGGAATGAACACCTTTTACAAAAAATTTAAAGAAACACTCTGTTCTAGTTGTGCTTTTCCTGTAAAAGCTTCCCTGATATCCTATGCCCTGCCCCATCCCACGTACACACAGGATTTCTCACCCCCCGGGAATCCCTTTTATGCTCTTTCAATGTCTTTCAGAGCAGGAGAGCACTTTATTGCACTGATTTATTTACATGTCTTTCTTCCTCTGCTTCCCTCCCTTGAGACGGAGCATTAAAATCGGTGCTGAATAAATGTTAAAGTGAATAACAAGCACTTAACCACAGGCCAAGTAAGCGAGTTACGTATCTTCCTTCATTTAAGCCTTCACACAGCCCTTTAAGGTGCTTACCGTTATTGTTCAGTCTGTCCTTGCAGATGAGGAGGGCAAGATGCAAAGAAGTCAAGGCTTTGTCCCAGATGGTATTATTAAGTTGTAGAAGTTGGATTTAAACCTAGACAGTCCACTCCAGTGTCCTTCCCTTTAACCACTGCATGTTGTTGCCTCTTGAACAATCAAGAGACAGAGGTAGTCAAGGTATTGAGCATTTCAGCCCTGTAAGTATTTCAGGGTTCAATGTAATCACAGTGCAATGTATAATCGCGATGGAGATATATGAAATCTAAGACACGGACTTTGCCTCAAGGAGTTTGTGAACCACTCGAGAAACTTCAACTACTATTTGGAATGGTTTGTGAACAAGGCAACATATTATGAACTCCCCTGTTTCTGTATATACTGGCACCTCTGTGTACAAGGCATCTTGCTATATATTGTGAGGGACAAAAAGAAAAATGAATATAGTAATTATACCATCCCAGTTTTCCAGATGGACTGGATTTTTGAAAAATCAAAGTTCATCGAGGTATAATTCATATGCCATAAAATTCACCCTTTTAAATTCATTGTGCAATTCAGTGATTTTAAGTATATTTACAGGATTGTGTAACTATCACCACTATCTAACTTAGAACATCTTCATCACCCCAAAAGGAAATGTTATACTCATTAGTTGTCATTTTTCTGTCCCTGCCCCCTCAATAACTCTGAGCTACTGACAACCACTAATGTACTTTCTGTATCTATAGATTTGCCTATCCTGGTCATTTCATATAAATTAAATCATACAATATACAGCATTTCATGTCTGGCTTCTTTCACTTAACCATAATGTTTTCAAGGTTTATGTCTGCTGTAGCATGTGTCAGTACTTCATTCCTTTTTATGGCTGAATAATGTTTTACTATGTTGATAACCACATTTTGAACCATTCGTCAGTTGACAGGCATTTGAGTTGTTTTCACTTTTTTGCTATTATGAATAATGTTTCTATGAACATTCATGGACCAGTTTTTGTGTGGAAATATGTTTTGATTTCTCTTAAGAAACAAAATTCTCTTAAGAAATCAAATTACACCTAGGAGTGGAATTGCTGGATGAAATGGCAACTCAATGCTTAACTTTTTCAGGAACTGCAAAACTGTTCCGCACCTTGTTACTTTGTGACCAGCAATGTATAATGGTTCCAATTTCTCCACATCCTTCCCAGCACTTGTTATTATATATCTTTTGATTATAGCCATCCTAGTGGGTGTGAAGTGGTATTGCACTGTGGTTTCAATTTTCTTTTTCCCATGCTTAATGATGTTAACATCTTTTCAATTGCTTGTTGGTCATTTGTATATCTTCTTGGGGGAAGTAAATGCCTATTCAGATCCTTGGCCCATCTTTTAATTGGGTAGTTTGTCTCTTTATTGTTGAGTGGTAGGAGTTCTTCATTTATTTTGGAATTTAAACACTTATTTGATGTATGATTTGCAAATATTTCCTCCAATTCTGTAGGTTGCTTTTTCTTTTTCTTGGTAATGTCCTTGATGCACAAAAGTTTTTAATTTTGATGAAGTCCAATTTATCTATTTTTTAATTTTGTTGCTTATGCATTTGATGCCATTGCCAAATTTGAGGTCATAAAGAGTTATCCTTCTGATTTCTTGTAAGAGTTTTATGGTATTAGCTCTTTTTCTTAGGTCATTGATCCACATTTAGTTTATTTTTATATATGATGTATGGTAAGAGTCCAGCTTTATTCTTTTGTACATGGATATTCAGTGTTCCAGGACCATTTGTTGAAGAGACTATTTTTTCTGCAATGAATTGTCTTGACATCCTTGTTGAAAATCAGTTGGCCATAGATATAGGGGTTTATTTCTGGACTCTCAATTTTATTCCATTGATATATATGTTTAACTTTATGCCAGAACCATACTGTTTTGGTTACTGTAGCTTTGCAGTAAGTTTTGAAATTGGGAAGTGTGAATTCCCAAACTTTGTTATTTTTCAAGATTATTTTGAGTATTCTGGGTTTCCTACATTTCCATATAAGTCTTAAAATCAGTTTGTCAATTTCTGCAAAGAAAAACAGCAAGGATTATGCAAAGGATTATATTGAATTTGTAGATTAGTTTGAGGAGTATTGACATCTTAACAATATTAAATTTTCCAATCCATTAACTTGATGTATTTCAACTAGGCATTCTTTAAGTTCTTTTTTAAAAATAATGTTTTGTAGTTTTCATGTATAATTCTTGCATTTCTTTCATTAAATTTATTCCTAAGTATTATATTGGTATTCTTTTTGATGCCATTATATATTGAATTTCTAAAATTTAGTTTTTTTAAAGAGATGGAGTCTCACTCTGTCACCCAGGCTAGAGTGTAGTGGCATGATCATAGCTCACTGCAGCCTTGAACTCCTGGCTCAAGCAATCCTCCAGCCTCAGCCTCCTGAGTAGCTGGGCATGAGCCACTGCACCTGGCTTTCATTTTTGTAGTTAATAGAAATACAAGTGATTTTTGCATATTAATCATCTATCCTGCAACTTTGCTGAACTCTTTTATTCTAGTTCTAAATAATTTTTTGTGAATTCCTTTGGATTTTCTATATACAAGATCATGTCACCTATGAATAGAGATAGTTTTACTTTCTTTCCAATCTGGATACTTTTATTTCTTCTCCTTGACTAGTTACTCTGGCTAGGACATCTAGCACAATGGTGACTAGGAGAGTGAAGATTCTTGTCACGTTCTCGATCTTAGCGGAAAGTATTAATAGTCAGTCTTTCATCATTAGGTATGATGTTAGCTGTGGGATTTTAGTAGGTGAACTTCATCAAATTGGTAACATTCTTTTCTTTTCCTAGTTTTCTGAGTGTTTTTATGATGGAAAGTTGTTGGATTTTTGCCAAGCTATTGAGATGATCATGTGGTTTTTATTCTTCATTCTATTAATGTGGTGTATTATATTGGTTGATTTTCATATGTTGAACAAATATTGCATTCATAGGATAAATCACACTTGATCATGGAGTATAATCCATTTTATATACAGATGGATTCAGTTTGTTAGTATCTGTTGAAGATTTTTGCGTCTACATTGATAAGGTATATTGATCTGTAGTTTTTTCTCATGATGTCTTGATCTGGTTTTGGTATGGAGTAATGCTAGCCTCATAGAATGACTTGGGAAATGGTCCTTCCCTTTTTATTTTTTTAGATGAGTTTGTGAAGTATTGTCAATTCTTCTTTAAATGTTTCATAGAATTCACCAGTGAGCCTGAGCTTTTCTTTGTGGGAAGTGTTTTCATTACTAATCCAACCTCTTTGCTTGTTATAGCTGTATTCAGATACTCAGATTTTTCTATTGCTTTGTTGAGTCAGCTTGAGTAGTTTGTGCCTTTATATTTCTGTAAGGCTAGTACTGATGCCCCCTCTTTCATTCCTGGTTTTAGTGATTTGTCTTCTCCTTTTTTTTTTTTTTTGGTCATTCTAGCTAAAGGTTTGTCAATTTTGGATTTTCTCTGTTGTTTTCCTCTTCTCTATTTCATTTATTTCCACTCTAATCTTTATTATTTCCTTTCTCATGCTTTGGGTTTAGTTTTCTCTTTTCTAGTTTCTGAAGATGGAAGGTTAGGTTATTGATCTGAAATCTTTCTTCTTTTTAAATATAGCCATTTATAGCTATAAATTTCCCTCTAAGCACTCCTTTAGCTGCATCCATAAGTTTGGCTCACCGTGTCTTCATTATTATTCATTTCAAACTGTTTTCTAATTTTACTTGTTATATTTCCTTTTTGACTCACTGGTTTTAAGGGTGTGCTGTTTAATTTTTACATATTTGTGAAATTTTCAAATTTATTTCTATTAGTCTCCACACCCCATCCCCTTCCTGTGAATCTCCCTCTAAAAATTTTATTTGTATTATTGATTTCTAGTTTCATTACGTGTGGTTGAAGAACATGCTTTGTATGATTTCAATCATTTTAAATTTACTGAGCCTTCTTTTTTGGCCTAAACTGTGGTTTATCCTGCAGGATGTTCCATGTGTAATTGAGAAAAATGTGTATTGTGCTGTTGTTGAGTGGAGTGTTCTATCAATGTCTATTAGGTCAAGTTGGTTTATAATGTTTGTCTCAGTCAGTTTTGGCTGCTATAACAAAGAACCATAGACTAGATGCCTTATAAACAAAAGAAGTTTATTTCTCACAGTTCTAGAGGCTGGAAGTCTGAGATTAGGGTGTCATCCTGGTTGGGTTTGGTGAGGGCCCTTTTCCAGGCTGTAGACTACTGACTTCTTGCCGTACTCTCACAAGGCAGAAAGAAGGTAAGCGTGCTCTATGGGGTCTCTTTTATAAAGGCACTAATCCCATTTAGAAGGACTCCACCAACATGATATAATTACCTCCCAAAGGCCCTACCTCCAAATGCCATGACATTGGGGGCTAGAATTTCAACATATGAATTTTAGGAGACATAAATATTCAGTCCATTTGCAGTGTTTTTGGCCTTTTGCCAAATTGTTTCATCCATCATTGAAAGTGAATTATTGAAATCTCCAACTATTTATTTCTGAATAGTGTATTTTTTCCTTTAATTCTGTGTTTGCTTCATGTATTTGGGACTCTGGTATTAGATGCATACATACATAAAATTGTTTTGTCTTCTATCATTATAAAATCTTCTTCTTTGTCTTAAACTCTATTTTGTCTGGTATTAACATAGGTCTGCAGCTCTTTTTTGGGTCACCATTTGCATGGTATGTCTTTTTCCACCTTTTTACTTTTAACCTTTTTCTGTCTTTAATCTAAAATATGTCTATTGCTAACCTCTTTGTGTCTTTTATCTAAAATCTGTCTCTTGCAGACACCATAGAGTTGGATAATTTGTTAAAAAATTCATTCTGTCAATATCTGTCTTTTGATTAGAATGTTTAGTTCATTTACATTTAATATAGTTACTGAAAAGGTAGGATTTATGCTTGTTATTTTGTTATTTGTTTTCTGTATGTCTAATATTCTTTTTGTTCCTCTCTTTCTCCATTACTGCCTTCTTTTGTATTAAATAGACATTTTCTGGTATATCATTTTAATTCTCTTGCTTTTCTTTTACTATATTTTTTGAATTATTTTCTTAGAAATTACACTGGGAATTACAACTAATATCATAACATAAAGCAATGTGGTTTGGATTAATAACCAACTTAATTTCCATAGTATATAAAACTTTGTCGATGGACTGCATTTAAGGTAATATTATTCTTTTCAAGAAAGGCAAGTTGTTAAATACAATTTATTTTTATACCTTCATAGGACTTTTCATATAATTCTGCCAGGCCATGTGTTTCTTGCTTTAAAGAACTTACTTTTCATTTAGTTGAGAAAACAGACAACTATGAAAAGTCAGATGGCAGTGAAATCTATAAATATTAATTCAAGGCAATAACAGATGTGAGTAACGACTCTAGATAGAAAATGTGTAGTGGCTTAATGACAGGATATTTCAGAAGAGCAGAGTTGGTGTGAGACCCATGGTCCAAATTAATCAGGGAAGACTTTGTGGAGTTGGAATTTGACCTTAGAATATGTGGAAGTGCACGAACTCATCGAGACGTAAAGACAATAAACGGGAACTCATCAAGCTAGCTTTTGAGATTTTTCGGTGAAATGGAGACTGAGGCCATCTGTTTACTTCTGCACCCACAATACCCAGCACATCACCTTACATGCTGCAGGTGCTCAGGAAATATTTATCAAATGACCACTGAGTGAATTTTGTTGAATATGTCAGTTAGGTATGGCATTGGAGCCTTGGGAGAGAGGACATAGATTCTGGAAAATCGGCTTGGACTGTTTTCTAGGTGATCAAGACAAACAGAGTCCTTACGTCATCTGAATAGCAGTTGGCTTCTTGTAAGTGTGGTTCAATTGCTGGTATTGTTAGACCATTGCCATTATTTCCATTAATTTTCAAGAATTACAGAATGCCACATGGTTTTCATTTTTACTAAAATATAAATCTATGCTCTTTCAGGGAATTCAGAGAAAAGGGAGATATAAGGATACCATGCGAGTGTGTACATTTCAGTGATGGAAGAACAGGGTAGCAAAGGTTCTGCAAGTATTGAGAGGAGAGATAACAGGAAATGCATGGGAAATGTTACTTGCAACATCTAAAATGGCTTTAGGCCAGGCGCGGTGGCTCATGCCTGTAATCCTAACACTCTGGGAGGCTGAGGTGGGAGGATTGCTTGAGCTCAGAAGTTCAAGACCAGCCTGAGCAAGGGCGAGACCCCCCTCTCTACTGAAAGTAGAAAGAAGTTAGCTGGACAACTAAAAATAGAAAAAAAAAATTAGCTGGTCATGGTAGTGAATGCCTGTAGTCCCAGCTACTCGGGAGGCTGAGGCAGAAGGATTGCTTGAGGCCAGGAGTTTGAGGTTGCTGTGAGCAAAGCTGATGCCAGCACTCTAGCCAGGGCAACATAGTGAGACTCCGTCTCAATAAAATAAAATAAAATAAAGTAATAAAATAAAATAAAATGGCTTTATTATTATTTTCCTTTCTTAATTTCCCACATCTAGTTCTGGGCTCTCCAGGGTAGTCAACATCAGAAAATTTTAACAGTTCCAACAACTACCATGTAACAGAACTCATTTTTAAGGATTTAAACATTTCTGTGTTAACTCTTTACTGTGATGTTTTGCTAAAGGGTATCATAAAGCTTCGGTTAAGATTTATTTTAAGAAACTTGCACCATCCTTATTTCTTGGTCATTAGAGAAGGGAATCTAGCTAAAAGGCTGAGAGGTCAGCGATTAAACTCATCTTTGGCTGCAATTGTTGCAAAGCCAGCAGAGGGAGCAGCGTGCCCATTCTTTCATTTCTGGGGTTGAAATTACGTGGATAGACCGAACACTGCTCAAATAACCTAGATAAGCAAGCCTTCATTTCCTCTGGAGAGAAAGGAGCCTGGCCCTGTGATCTGGGCTTTTGGCAATCACGATTTTATGTTACGCTGTTAGCAGACTCACAGACCTGCCTTATTACCGCTGGGGAATGTTGATGAGGCTGCTGCGCGAGGACTGACTGTCCTTCCGTTTTGCTTTTAGCGAAAAGTCATCTGAACACTGTTTTTTTTTAAAACCAAGTTCACAGAAAGCTGACCTGAATAAACTCATCAACTAGATTAGATTCCTGGTATCCAGGATAGCTTGCGCAACGGGATGGGCATTTTCGCTAATCCTTGCAACCTTTGATGTGCGGGCAGAGTGGGATCCGGGAGGCGTCCTTCCTCCCTGACTCATCAGCCCCCGGTCCGCCAGTCTCCAACGTTCGTCCCGCATTATCTCCACAGCCGACTTGGCAGAGAGAGGACCCTCCCGCTCTATCTCGCCTGACCCACTCCCACAGTGTTACTCTGGCTTAGCGACAGGGCTGTGGGCCGAGCATGGGAGGAGCACCCCCGCCTCGCCACCGCCACCGCCCCCGCCACCCGCTTGGGGGGCTGTTGGTTCAGGCGACATTTCTCTTGTCCTCTCCCATAGGATTCGCCCTGTGTTTCCAGTTACCGGCTCACCGGCTTCGGTGCGGGCCCCTTCCTTTGCCTTCGCTTATCTTTTGGCATTAAAACAAATGCTTTAGTAATATTGTCAGCTTATCTTTGCTGACATTGCTTTTGCATACAATTCTTTTGACAGTCACTACTGGTCTTGTGATATCTCTTCTATTTCTCCAACAGGTGTTTAAATCTGTCCGTTTCATTTAGCGTTTTTCCCCGTTTTTCTCCTGTTTATGCCTTCTCTCTCCAGCTAGGATGTGAAATAATACCTATGGCTGAAAAGAAGGTCTTTTGACCCAGGATCCTGATCTTGTACGCAACAATCAAGACCTTTCTCATTTGTGTTTTAGAGAAGAAAGATACAGACATTTAGCACGAATCAGCAATTTCCCCTCCACTCTTTTGAAGAGAGAACAAGAAATTGTGCTATTTGAAAGTCAGTTCATTTCCTCCTTTCCTCTGACAGGTTTTGGTAAATGTCCAACTTCAATACTATGTTAACGTTTGCAGGGGCAGTCTGGGTTAAAAAGTAAGTAAATTCTGTTCTGGTCTTACTTCCTTTGGCTTTTTCTTACTGTCACTTTTGGGCCTTATTCGGGGGGGGGGGTAGGGGAGAAACATTCTCTAACAGATCAGAATGTGCCCTAGGTTTGTTTCAAATCAGTGTACTTGGAAGAAAGAATTTCAGTCCAACGTTCAATTAATCACTAATCATATGCTTTGTGAACAAGACTAACTTGATCATTCTTTTTTTTTTTTTAATTTCAGCATATTATGGGGGTACTGATGTTTAGGTTACGTATGTTGCCCTTGCCTTCCCCCCCAAGTCCGAGCTTCAAGCGTGGCCATCCCCTGGATGGTGCGCATCGCACTCTTTGTGTATGCATATACCCGTCCCTTCCTCTGCCCTCCCCCCTCCTCCCTGCCCGACATCCAATAGATGTTATTCTTATATGTGCAATTATGTGTTGATCAGTTAATACCAATTTGATGGTGAGTACATGTGGTGTTTGTTTTTCCACTCTTGGGATACTTCACTTAGTAGAATGGGTTCCAGCTCTATCCAGGAGAATACAAGAGCTGCTATATTACCATTGTTTCTTAAAGCTGAATAGTACTCCATGGTATACATAGACCACATTTTGTTAATCCACTCATGTATTGATGGACACTTGGGTTGTTTCCACATCTTCACAATTGTGAATTGTGCTGCTACAAACATTTGGATACAGGTGTCTTTTTCATAGAGTGAACTTGACCATTCTTAAAATATAGTTATAATGACAAAATCATTACAAATATCTTTGGTCACTGTATTCATAAAATATACTAAATGTAAGAATTTTGGAAAGGCAACTCTATCCTTTAAAACGCTGTTATTTTGTGTTCCCATCTGCTCTACTTTTATTTTGCAAGCTCTTCAGAAACCACGAAGGGAGCTGGATGCTATTTACCAGTGCCTCTCAAACCCCCCAAGGCCAAGATGAGATGGGAAAGGTGGAGTTTTGAGGGTTCGGGGAAGTAGAATAGGTTCGATGAGCATAATGGAAAAAGGGAGAAAGTTCAAGGGCAAGGCTGTGATGGTTAGAGATGGAAGAACTGAGCTAGAGAGCTTGGAATGTGGGACCAGAATCTGTGAGGAGGATTCCACGTGTGGCTCACGCCAACAGCGAGTGAAGACAGAAGTCTAAGGAGTTATGGAATGTCAGGAAAAGGAAAGAAACCAAAACCGCCATATCTGAAAAATCATTACTGTTGACCTGGGGGTTTTAAAGTTTAGTGAAAGAAGTTCAATTAATCATCCTAATCTCAGAAATAGAAATCTTACTACTGCCTTACTATTTTATCTGATTTTTATTTTTATTTATTTTTTTCTTTTGAGGCAAGATCCAGCTCTGTCACCTGGGCTAGAGTGCAGTGGTGTGATCATAGCTCACTGCAACCTTAAACTCCTGGACTCAAGTGATCCTCCCATCTCAGCCTCCTGGGTAGCTGGGACTAAAGCTGCGGGCTACCATGCACGGCTAATTTAAAAAATTTTTTTGTAAAGATGGGTGTCTTGCTATGTTGCTCAGTTTGGACTCCTGGCCTCCGGTGATCCTCCCACCTCAACCTCCCAAAATGCTAGGATTACAGGTGTGAACCACTGTGTCTGGCCTATCTGATTTTTATATGCCACTTTAGCTATTGTTTTGTTGGCATATGCTTAGGATATGCTTTTCAATCATTATACGTCCTTTGGTTTTAGTGTATCACTTGAAAATTACCTAACCTGGCTTCTTCTTCTCTTTCTTTTTTTAAATTCAGGTTTTTTCCTCTGTCTTTTTTTTTTTTTTTTTTTTTG
>CAUYSK010098358.1:0-15199 GCA_963575035.1 Avahi laniger | reverse complement strand
AACCAGCCTGAGCAAGAGCGAGACCCCGTCTCTACTAAAAACAGAAAAAAATTAATTGGACAACTAAAAATATATAGGAAAAATTTAGCCGGGCATGGTGGCACATGCCTGTAGTCCCAGCTACTCGGGAGGCTGAGGCAGGAGGATCGCTTGAGCCCAGGAGTTTGAGGTTGCTGTGAGCTAGGCTGATGCCACGGCACTCACTCTAGCCTGGGCAAAAAAAGTGAGACTCTGTCTAAAAAAAAAAAAAAAAAAAAAACAGTGCCTAGTACATAATAGATCTGCAGTAAGTATTTGTTGACTGAACAAATTAACAGCTCTGTGACATAGGAGTTATAAGAGCAATTTTACAGAAAAAGAAGATGAAGCTCGGGGAGTTTAAATGTCTCTGAGAGTAACAAGCAGTTCAGGTTTTGTTTTACTTTGGAGTTAAGGAAGCACGGTCACAAATGTGAGCCCTTCACATTGTGCATGAAACAGGGCAGCATCTGTGGGGAGGTGAGGAAGAAACTGACGTTCAAACAGAATTAGCGACTTGCCTGGCTTCATTCAAAAGTCAGGGATAAAGGGCAAACGACCAAAGCCGGGTCTCCTGAATCCAAGATTAGTGTCAATTAAAGCAGATGATATGGTCATCTAAGAGGGCTGTGGAAGTCCCTCCAAAAAGTAATATACCATATCTGTTTTTAAGAGGACAGAGGGTGCTAGGGCAGAGCTTTATTGGAAGCAGGGGTGGTAGAGTGTGGCTGGAGGGTGGCGAGAGTCTTAACTGTGCTCTTGCTGGACAGCGCAATGCACTGAAACAAGCGTGAGCTTATTCCAGGTTTACAGGCCACTTACCATGTGCCAATGGCTTAATCCATCTGAATTACTATTAGTAAAATGATTATGTTAATCATCTCACAGAGTAATTATGGTAAGACTCCTTAACCTAAGGTCTGTCACTATTCTTCACTGATTCACAGACTCCCCCCCAAAAAAAATCATATACAAAATTATGTATGTATGTAACAGTGTATATTTTTATTCAAACACTAAATGTCCTTAGTTTTCATTGGATTCTCAACCTTTTGAAACTGTACTCAAAAGTGGTTAAGAGCATATTTAGAGATTTTTAGCCACGAACTGGTTTTGGGCGAAAGATGTCTACCGCTCCACTAATACCCCCAAAGTTCTGAACAATTATTTATTAGATTCAAAGGTACTTTATTGCTTTGAAAATAATTTTATGGCTTTTGAAAGACGTAAGAAATTTTCTAATCAGGAATGGGATCAAATATCTATGTATGAGGATATTCATTAGATTTTTATTTATAAAAAAGGAAAGTAGGAAACAACCTAACTGGTCAACAATAAGAAAATGGTTAATTATATTCTATCTATACAGTGGAATACAGCTAGTAAAAATCACATTTCAAGGCTTTTGAAGACATAGAAAAATTTCCACTATGTAATGGTTACTTAAAAACCAGTATATAAAATTGTACAGATAGTAAAATTCCAAGTCTATTATAATATTTAGTAGTGGTTCTCAAGTGAGGACAACTTTGCCCACCCCCAAGGGACATCTAGCAACGTTTAGAGACATTTTCTTGTTATGACTGGGTGCTGGGAAAGGGATATTCTGCTGGAATCTAGAGAGTACAGACCAGGGATACTATAAACATCCTAGAATTCACAGGACATCCTCCAACAATAAAGAATTATTCTGTCCAAAATGTCAATGGTGAAGTTGTGGAAGTAACCCTAACATGTAGAGAAAATGTTGGAAGAACATATACTCCAATTATAACACGGTTATCTATGATTTTATGTATTGATTCTATACATTTTGCTACATATTTTACAAATGTTCTACAATGAGCATTTGTTTCCTTTATAATCAGATAAAAATAATAATTTTTAAAAATCTGAAGTTGCCCTTTCCTTTTTGAAATAAGTCAATAAGCAATGAGGTCAGCTTAGAAACAGGTTGAGAAATTGGTCAGAGCATCAAAAGAGAAAGGAGGCTCAACAGAGCATGAATATGAATTATCATGGGGTGTTATTTCTGCTCTGAAACTCCTTGGGGAATAAAAAGGGGAAATGCCATCAGCCACCTAGGGTGCTGGGAATAAAAAGCAGCATGCTATTATATGATTCAGGCTGATCTTCATCTTGAGTCAAGCAGAGGCAATCGCAAGAGGAACAGGGACAGGGCTACAGGGCTGCTTTGAATGAATACCTAAAATATCCCCAGAAAATTCTGATGTCCCCCAGGAGCTGTGTCCTGGAATCTTGGGTACCGGAGTCCCTAAGGACCCAACAATTTGAAGTACACATAATTTTCAAATTATACATTCTCAATTTATTTTTCTCTAGATGCTACACCACAGCTGATACTAGAATTGCCCCTTTGACCTGAGCAATTGTCTTTATTATTTCCGGTTGATAAGATTTCATAAGCTGACCCAGAAAAAAAATTGCATATAATACTCCAGGAAAAGTAAAAAAAAAAAAAAAAGAAATGTATATTGTCTTTCCTAATAAACTATTCTTCCATATAAATTTATCATGTACAGGTATATGAATTATGACTCCCAATAAACAGTTTAAGACTACTTAACCATTTAAGTCAGAGACACATATTAATATATTTACCTTCTTTATTTATATTATAAAACTTCCCCCTCTATATATTAATATATTTCTAGATTTTAAATATCTAGAATGCACAATGATTGGGAAAAAATGCACAAGCATGTCCCCAAAATCTCTTGAATACATCATCTTGCTTCTTCTTTATTATCTATAACTTCCTAAATGAAATACATACAAAATAGCTGGATAATTAAAATTTAATGTTTTAAAACAGTTGTTAGTGTAGCAACACAAAAATGATCAAGAGTCATCACAATTCATGTTGCTAACTAATAAGACTCCTACAATCCAACCACAATTCCCTATTATTTTTCAGTCCATCTGGCCCTGTCTCTCAAATTAGGCCAATGATTTCAGTGAAAAGTCCTTCTATCCTAGCTAGTTACAATGCCACCATGCACACTATCTTATTACAGCAAACTGTCATCAGTTATTATAACGGTAAGACATAGAAAAAATACTTTTAGTGAATAGATTCCAAAATAAATTCTCTTCCATCCTATTAACATCTAAACCTATAATACAAAAAAAAATTCATTTGGATTGAAACACAAACTTATTAATATCCATACTTGGCTTCACTTCCTGACTTTCTTTTCCTAACACACCCTACCCCAGGTCTAGGTCCAGCTTTGCAATTATTTGCTAACTTCTCTATATCAAGATCCTGCCAAGCACATTCTGGACATCATTTATTCATTCCCTTAATAAATAAATTTGTCCACCTACTTTGTGCCATACCTCTTTAATCTTCACAAAGAAAGTATATGCTGGGCATTCATTCATTTTACAGATGAGAAAATTAAGGTTACAGAAATTTAAACAAATTTTACAAGGTCACATAGATACTAGATATAGAACAGGGAATTAATTCATATGACGAGTCCAAAGTCTACACTTTCTATTACACTACACTTCCTTTGAAGACCACACTGTTAGCAGCTCCGTGCTATAATTTTAGAGATAACAATAGTAAGTCTTTATTTAAATAAGCTCCTTTAAAAATGTTTCCTATTCCACAACTAGAAATTTATTCTTCTTGGTTACAGGAAGATCTAGCTTTAACAAATGACTCTTAAAAATGGAAAACAGAAGCTATTCAGTCATTTTTACTTTAATGTGAGTGACTTCCCAGATCTCTTTTGTGAGAATGACTGATAACAGAGAGAGAAAATGACAGCTTTGTATACATAGATATAAGTGAGAGAAAGTAGTACAAGTCAGAGCACAAGGAAAAAATTGCTGGGCAGGATGAAAATCAATTCGTCCTATTTTTCAATCTTACCTCAGGTTTACCTTTTCTTTTATTCCATTATTGGCCCAGAGATTAGAAATATAGGTAATAAAAAGTAATATATGTGTTTGAAATTGATTGGTTCAAATTTTTTTCTATTGTTGGTTGACTGTATGTTCTTGAACAAGATATGTAATTTGTAAGCTTTAGTTTTCTCATTTATGAAAGGAAGATGATAATATCTATCCCACTGGATGGTATTATCTTGAAGATTAGATTAGAGCGTGTATATTTAATGATTTTTATTCTATAAAAGGCATTCAATAAGTGATGGGGAAATATACAGTCATTAAAAGATGGAGAAACAGATAAGGCCAGTGATGGGTAGATTCAAAATTGGTCAAAGTACTGCATGTAAATGATTCTAAAATTTAATGTTAACCAAATATTCATGTATTTCTCCACATTTTTAACTCCCTTATGGTTAGATGGGGGACATATGACTAACTCCAGTTAGTGAACCATGAAAAGAAGTACATGGACCAAATATGCAACATGAGTGAAAAATAAACTCTGGTGTGGAAAGTCACTGAGATTTGAGGGGTTAAAATGTTACTGCAGCACAACCTAGTCTAACCTCACTAATTCCCCATGAATTTTTGGCTTCCTGGGGTAGACTCTGTAGTACTATGCTTCACAGATCCACCCACAGCCAAGACCAATGAAGCATTCTTACTAATGACTGAATGATCATTGACAGCTGATAATATTCAAGCATAACAAAAAGCTAGGAGAAGCAGTTGATACATAGGTGATAAAATCTCAGGCTCCAGAAAAATTCCAGGAGACCGAAACAATAATCCAAACTGAATATCATAAACCTTAATTTTAATAAATGTCAAGTGTTAAACATAGCTCCAAAAAGTCAACTTCCCAAATACAAAACTGGGGGACATGATGAGCGGTAGTGTGTATGGGGAATTCTGAAGGATGATATCAAGTCAGTAATTGTTCAGGAAGGGTGCATAGTACAACTAGAAAAGTTGGTTTAACCTTACATGAAAATGTGACCTAAATCAGGCATTGCAAGTCTCATTTCCTTAAACTGGCCAAAACACTCCTTGAGTTCACAGAGACATCTTTTTCTGGGGATAATTGATCTCGGGGGAAGAAAAGTCATTTAAAGTGGATCCATTTCGAATGGCACGCTGGAAGTCACCACCTGCCCTTCCATTCTGCTCCCCGTCTTTTCCTACCCTGCTCTGTTCTGTGCCCAAGGAAACGGCACTCTTTGCACTCTGGCTTCCAATCGGGTTTGGCCATTTGGAGGCACTGGCAGGAAATTAGAGGGCTGAAAAGGAGAAAGTATAAATTTCCTGGCTCCCTCCCTGTGTGATCACTGTGAGCTGTGTGTGTCCCTCTCTCCCCAACAGTGGTTCTCTCCATACAGTTAGGCCCTTTCAGTTCAAGCAACTGTTCTCTGCAGTTGGCTCCTTAATCCCAGGGGAAGTCCCACTATTGCTAGCCCTGAGTACTATATTATCCCTTGTCAGTTCCCTAAAACTTGTCTAGACCTTTGCAAATAGTAAACGCCCCTCAATTCCCAGTTTGTCTGTACCTTCTGCTTATTGCCAAGAATCTGACTGATACAAACTGGCAACATTTCACAGTAAATAATTTTTTAAATATAGCTTGATTTAAGCTTTATGTTAGAAAATGAAGCTAAGCATAAGGAAAATAAGGTTTTTTTATGTGCAACTAAATTTATGTTGTCATTTCAACTTTGTGCCTTTATTAGAATAAACAAAGAAAAGAATTATGTTGTTTCTTTTAGGTGTAATTTTTACCGACAAAATTTTATGGCATTGCTGTAGAACATCCTTCATTTCTGTTTAACCTTTCTTCACAATTATAAATCTTTGCAAAAAAATTTTTAATATCTTTTTCAACTTTCAAAAGGATGTCTCCTAATCATCCTATTTGAAGTATATATTGTACTTCAATTTTAATTGATATGATCCTGTCAAATCCTCCTCTTCCAATAGTTTCTCATGTGATGGGAATAGTTTTCCACTTTCATTTTATTTATTTCATAGAAGTCTGTATCTTTCACATAGTTTTCAGTTTAATTTTGCAATTAATTCACATGGGACAAATGGCTACATTTACTTTAGTCAGTGAATTTTATCATGTAATGACCATTGTGCTCCTTCTGTGCAACTTCTTAACAGCAAGGACTCTGAGGTCCTGGACAAATGAGAATCACCATCCACTGTGACCCATTCTGGGCTCGAAACGATGACAGAGACAGTAACAAACAGAATGCAGCCAGAAGCCTACAGAAGGCTCAAGGTATTGCCCCAGTAAAGCTCTGCTTCTTATCAGTTGAGACCCCACAAAGACCCAAAGATAAACCAAAAGGAAACAGAGACTCTGGCTAAGAGAACACTAGGGAGTGTTCGAGCAACTGTTTCTAAGTGTTCTGTTCCTCACGGCAGCCACTGTATACGGGGATCCAAAGACAATTTAATCCTCTAGATCTGTCTGATTCAGAGAGAAAAGTTACCAAAGATTTTTATGCACACTAACATTGCAACAGCTTCTCCAATTCCAATCTACTCTGATTGCAAGGACAACATACATTACAAAAAGATTATGGATAGAGTTTTGTATCTTCTAGGGGCCTTACTACAGGCTTTGTAGTCCAAAGAGAGCAAGACAGGCACCCTAGTGCCCCAAACGTTCTATGTCTAATATTAAATCCATAGGTTTTATATACCAGATATGTAGCTTTACATTCTGTACCTTTTCTGATGCTCATGCTAATTCATAAAGGGGCTTTAATTACTCCCAGCAAAGATGCTTCCAAATAGAGTTGAGAAAAGACAAAGAAGTAGAACAACAGAAAAGTCATTATGCAAATAAATGTATAGCCATTTAAGGCTCCTATACACTGAGGAGATAATATTAGAACAAGGGAAAGGGAGAACTATTTACCTTCCTGTGTGCCAATTCAGTTATAACATTAGAAAGTTCATGATTTATATTAGGCCTCTGGTACTACAGGATCAGGCCTTGGCAAGCTCAATGTTTAAATATTTCTCAACACCGGGAAACAGAAATATGTGCGTTATAAAAGGCAAGAAGTCTGTCTTCAAATGTCTGCAGGCTTATACTGTACAAGGGAATTCAAGTGAAACTCATTTTCTTCTCGTAGAGGAGGTATTCAATAAATGGTCCTTAATACTTTATATTCATCTTCTACAGACCTGTTAACATGCCATCTCTTTAGAAGTCTTCTCAGTCAGAATTAATGCTCCTCAGCTGCGTTCCCATAATACTTTTCATAGCTTTCTAGAGTTCGGGACTCAGTCTACTTTATATTGAAATTAATGGCGTAGTTTCCTGTCTTCTGATATTAGGTGACATGGAACATGCACATCAGAAAGGCCAGAGTTGCTGTTTGAGCCACAGATACTCAGATGCCACCCATCAGAAATTCTGATGCAGTAAGTCCAGACTGGAGAAATATTTTTAACTCTTTGCTCATTAGAAAGTATATCTGAAAGCCAATAATGATTAAAACAAGGTAGTCAAATCAAATTAGTAAGAATTTTCAGAACAAGGCAATGAATTCCATTTTGTGATTTACCCTAACAAACCCAGATTTTTTTTATTTCAGGATATTATAGGGGTACAGATGTTTAGGTTACGTTTGTTGCCCTTGCCTCCCTTCCTCCCCCAAGTCTGAGTTTCAAATGCGTCCATCCCTCAGATGGTGCACATCGCACTCTTTGTGTATGCATATACCCGTCCCCTCCTCCCCCCTCCCCGACATCCAATAGATGTTATTCTTATATGTGCAATTATGTGTTGATCAGTTAATACCAATCTGATGGTGAACAAACCCAGATCTTTGCCTGGTCATGAGGCATGCTGAAGATGAGTAGCAGAGAGAGATGATGGACAAAGGTATGAACTCAGCTACTCAGGAGGATCACTTGAGCCCAGGAGTACGAGTACAACCTGGGCAACACAGCAAGACCCATGTATATACTTATAATTTCTTTTAAAAAAAGCATGAACTTGGGAGTTGAGCAGCCTGGGTTCAAACTCTGACTCTGTAATTTAATACTTAAGTGACCCTGGGCAAGCTACTTAACCTCTCCATGTTTCTGTTTCTTCATTGGTAAAATAATCATCATAATAGTAACTAACTTCCAAGCTTGATGGAAGAACTATATGGGTTAGTGATATATCTAAAGTGCATAGAACAGTGTCAAATAGTGAGTGAGTGCAGTGCTAGTTAATAAGAAAGACTAGCCAAGAAAAGTTTTGTTAGTGGCTGAATTTACTTTTATTTATAGCCTTCAAAAGCTCTACAGGTGATTCAAATGCAAAAACTAGCATGGAGAGCCAGAGATGCAGGCAGACTTAGGTAGTTTTTCAGGTTTCAAACTTTTCCTGTTCCAAAGTAAAATAGATTCCCCTACAGCATTATGATAGCATTTATAAATAAGCTTTCTGACAATCTGACCATCATGAATTCAGCTTTAGCGACATCTATAATTATCCTTTGGAAATTTGCCCTGAGCTGAGACTTGTCAGAATGTGTGTGAGCAGATTCTGCCTCAGAGATTTTTCTTTCTACTGCTGTTCCAAATAAGTTAGTCATTAAGGGCACTGGAGGAAAAAAAAAAAAAAAGTCCTTGGAAGCTGAACAGTTTAACAGTTGGCAATAATTAATAAAATGGATGAGAAAAGCACATAAGTAACATCTAAAAAGATACTCTCCATGGGAAATTTATCTTACTATAGAAACAAAGCATGAATACAAATATAAGTGTACCAATTTCACAAGATTAATATCTTGAGAGAAATGATAGTAATTAATACCATTTTTCATTATGATTAATACAAGAACTTGAAAACTAAGTGGCTTTGTGACACGATTCAAATGAGTGATTATGCATATAGTTTATTATGTGAAAATAGTGACCAAACTAATATGATTTAAATCATATGCTAGTAATTAAAGTCAAATTAGAATATATATTGCATTACACATAATATATGTTTATGCGTGTATATCTATATCTGTCTATATACCTGTTTATTATATATATCTCCGTATCTATGCAAAATGCATGGGTAAGGCAATGGAAAAATAGTTTCTCTACTAAGGAAGAATGTAAAACTTTCATTTTATTGTAATATTGGCTGGCGGTTAAACCACTGAGTGGAAAATCTTAATACCACCTTGTCCCTTGACAACCTGGGACAAACAATTTGGTAACAAACAGATATATGGCTTTTTCCAGAAAATAATAATTTTCTGGCTAAGCAGGCCATTAAAATAATGAAGTCTAAGACTTAGGAGTATTTCAGGATAGATATCTGAAATGCACCCACGCAGGCCTCCTCAACCCCAACTCATTTCCTTTTAGCAAGTCACACTCAACCTACAGCAAGCATTTATTCCTCTGCCATTATAACCCCTCTCCTGCCACTCATCCTGAATTCACTAGCCTATAAAAACGAGAAATTAGCCAAGTAACGAATCTAAAGACATATAATATGTTACTAGCACCAGATCATCTTTCTCATTAGTCTCAATCTCCTGGGGGGTCACTAATAAGTCTAAAGGGCCTTTGAGGACTCTGATGACCTTCTCACGTCCAACAGCATCTCCCAGGCGTATCTTCCCAGAAGTTTGTAAAGCTCAGGATCCTTCTGACATTAAAACATACTTCACAGTCCTCTTCTGATTCAGTCTACTATCCCAGTGGTTATCATAACAATCCAGAATCCACAACCATCAGTGAGAACCACTGTTAGGACAAGAGGTATTTGTCCTTAGGGACGGCATATAGCACTAGCCCACCAGGGGCCACTTTCGATATGGTCGGAAGCTGCCATTTGCATCATGGAATTCCCAGGGCTCTGGCTCCTGATCTGCTACACAGAGTTTCCTGGGTCCTTCACAAATCCAGTCCTAAAATGACAACCCCCCAGGACTTCACAGTATTTACCCAGGAAATAGGGATATGACAAACAATGTCAAGTCTAAATATATGCTAATTCTGAAAAGAGAGTAAAAGCATTTTAGATCAAAGGTGTATTTCATAACTTTTTTTTATAAAAGACAGTCTCATTTTACATTATATTAGATAATATATATTTAGCACCTACTATGTATCAGGGACTGAGCAAAGTGCTTTACATACATTTTCTCATTTTGTCCTCAGAAAAGGAAACAGAGACTTAGAGAAGTTACCCTGCTGGTAGGTCTGTCAGAGGACAAAACCCTCTTTCTTAAGGGGAATTCCTAGCTATTCAAGGCATCGGTTGTGAACATCTCATCCTCAGCCATTTCTATTTATAATCATTCTACCTTCTGACTTTATGGATTTTTTTATGGCTTATAGGTGGTGTCAAACCAGCAGACATATTTCAACTGGCATTCCTTCTGTGCTTTTGTTTTTATTTCAAAGTAGTTGCAGACTTCTAAATCTTGGGACAGATTCACATACAGATGTGTATTTCTAGTTTCTTTTGGAAAAGTAAGTAGATGTGTCAGCAATTGGCTAGGAATAAGTAAGTAGCAGCCAGCCCCCCTCTTCAGATGGAAAATGAGCTCTCCAGTTCACCATTAATATTATGTTCGGTCCCTTAGGCTTTTGAGTTTTAGGTGCCATGATTTGATATAACAGTTTGTTCTCTGGTTTTAAAACACTATCTGGGCACAGTTAGTGAATCTCTGCAATCTACTAACTAGTATAGCATAATCTTCTATAGCCATAGTGAATCCTCAGCCATATCTTTGCAAGTACCATAATTTGAAGTATGTCAAAAGAAAAAAAACAGAAAGGCCCTTTACCTAAGAATAAAATGTGTTTTTCCACCATCAGATCTTACTGAAGCACATTGCACCAAGAAATGGTCTTAGAAATAATAACACCTTGTGTAAAAGAATAATGTTACTGCTCCCTTATCCAGAGTGCAGAAGCCTTTTTAAGGTTAACAGATGCGATGATCCAGATGGAGAATTATATTAAGCCTGATGACTCTTTCCATGCACCTATTCCAAGCCCAAAGGCAGCGACACTGAACTGAAAGATGGAAGTAATGACCAGTCACAAGATTACTTGTGATGGGTAGGAATCTTGATAGTTAACTTCATCTGACAAGTAGTCAATTCCTTGAGCTTCACTGTTGTGTTTTTTTCTTTGGGGACTGCAACCTCTGGCTGGATCGAAGAAGCTAATTAATGATAAACTCTGTTATAGGGAATTAGAACTGACAGCTTAATTCTGTACTCAGTTCTGACAACTTCAGTGTTGAGAAATTTTGCAATGTCCCATCAGCAAATCCGCAAGCATATCAACTGAGGTGTCCCAAATAATTACCCCTAAGTATTTCACGTGTAGGAATCTATCCTACAGATATATTCACATACATGCTATATCATTTATTACAGAATTATTTAGAAATGAAAAAAATGGAAACTTTCTAAAGTGTGTGTATTAATCACCAGTAGGGGAAAGGTTAAGTGAATTCCAATGCATCTTAATCTGTTACTAAATGTAAAGTAGATGGAGGGTGGGGCTTTTATCTGTTTTCTTGAACAACAGAGATTGGCAGACTTTTTCTGTAAAGGGCTAAATAGTAAATATTTTAGGATCTTTATTTTAACTCCTCAATTCTGATTTTGTAGCCAGGAAAGAAGCCGTAGACAATACAGAAACAAGCAAGCATGGCTGTGGTTCAATAAGGCTTTATGTACAAAAACATGTGGCAGGCTAGAGTTGACTTGGGGCCACAGTTTGTCAAACCCCTGCTAACAGGAGTCATAAAACATCTACATTGCATCCTCCACAAATATATTCATGCCTGTCTACTAAGTAATAGTAGCTAACATTTACTGAATACTCTGTGCCCTGCTAAGCCTGTCACAGGCATTAGTTAGAGTAATTTTTATAACAAAATGATGATGAGGTGGGTGTTATTATTATTCCCATTTTCCAAATGCAGAACTGAGACAAAGGGTTATATAACTGTCCTTGCTTAAGGAGCTGAGAAGTGATAGAGCAGGGACATATCACCTCATTAAATCTATAGCCCACCTGTGATAAACTGGGCCATGTAAAGGTGCAGCTCTAAATCATTAACCATGATACAAATGGCAGCCAAACTGTGAGTCATTGCTCTGGCTTTGCAGAAACACAAATGGAACTGCGAGGTCTGCATGGCAGGTAGGTTCAGAGTGACCACCAGGTCCCTCCTCTTGGTCCCCTGCAGTTCATTATCACACTGTCTTCCAATTAAGTCACTGCCATGATCAAGTCAAAACAGCGGTTTGGGAAATTGTTTCTGTAGGGCATTTCTTTGTCTTCACTGAAAAAATCTCAAATCCCTCACACCACCTATGGCTGCTTGAGTGTCACCCTCATCTATTCCTAACCCTGGAGGCAAATTTATAGATCTTCTAGGGCAACAATGACAATTACACCGTGGGGAACAGTGATCATTAATCTATTAATCCAGGCTGCCAGCTCAGACTTACATGCCTTCATGGTAAATGGTTAAAACACCTAAGAATTAACTGCTTAACAAAGATGAGCTTGATAAGAAGCCAAATTGACAGGCTCCTCCCCGAATATCCAAGCTAATTTTTTACCAGCTATATGCAGGAAGCTATAAAAATCTCTCTCAAAGATAACTGCCCATTAGCTGTACATTCAGAACAACTTCAGAGAGCTTCTTCCAACTGCTGCACTGCTATTTTCCTGCAAACTTCCCACTCACAGTAAACCAGAACTGCCTTCAACTTCTGGAAATTAGCTGGCAGCCCAAACCAGAGATTTCTCACACCAAAAGGCAAACAAATTCAGAAGTTCTCAAAGTAGCAATCAAGAGACTTTCAGCATCAACCCCTCTGGCATACTTCCCTGACTCTTTCTGAGCACATAAAATGCTCAGTTGTCATAATTATTATCCCACTATAATTTATTAATAACAATAATATGAGTACCATATTTCTTCAGTTCTAAAACACACTTTTTTTTTACATTCCACTTTTCATGTTTCGAATTTCTCAAATCCGGATGCCTCTCACCTATTGGTATGTATATTGAATATAGTGCTACCGCTGCTTCCTGTTTCCCTGAAAAACTTTAACGATGTGTATTAAATTTTTGGCATCCTGAGATCAAGGAAATGCGGTAAAATAGTTAGGATTCTTTGATTGCAATCAACAGAATCCAACTCCACCTAACTTAAGAGAGAAATCACTGGGAGAATGAATTCCCGTCGAACTGCAGGGAAGGCTGGAGGACCCAGCTTCAGAGCAAGACAGCAAACAGGGTAGAGGAGCCACTTCCCCACCTCTTGTAGCTGCTGCCAGTGCAGTCAAATGATGAACGTGTGTGTCTTTTCTTCGTTTCTTCTCTCTTTGTCATTCTGCTGAGGATTCAGTTCCAGAAGAAAGGGTCCACCTGCCTGAGTTAGGTCCTGTGTCTGCCCTGTGGCTTTGCCAGAGGAACCCGGTGGAAGAAGCCTGCGGTGGCTTCCAGGGAACCTTTGATTGCCCTGGTGGGAAGGCAGAGAGACCCAGATTCACAGCCCCTCCAGGACCACGTAATGGGAAAGAGGCGATTCCCCAAAAGAAAATCATGGTATGATTAAGAAAGGCCCAGTGCGGTGACTCATGCTCCCCAAAATAAAAAAAAAATTCTAGGCATGGTGGCACATGCCTATAGTCCTTAGCTACTCAGGAAGCTGAGACAGGAAGATCTCTTGAGCCCAGGAGTTCACAGTGAACTATGTTTGCACCACTGCACTCAACTTGGGCAAAGGCAAAAGAGTGAGGACCCTGATTCAGGAAGGAAGGGAGGGAGGGAGGGAGGGAGGAAGAAGAGGTATGCTAAGTGACTACAGCAACTCAGCAACTCTCAACTTTTGTGTAACCTACGGCCTCTGATTAGATGCTCTCAATAGCCCTGTGAGATAAGAATGATAAGCATTACTGTCTTCATTTTTCACAAGAGGAAACATCGGGCCAAGTGACCTAGTTTATCAGCTGGTATGTGACAGAGCAGGACCAAACCAGCATTCAGACTCACAGTTTATGCTAATCAAACTGAAGACCAACACAAGTAGATAAGACTTCCCCAAGTAATCCTTTCTAATGCCTTGGGGGCAGGGGTAATCTTTATCCACAAATTCAATCAGCCTGAGAAATAACCCCCAGGCCTCTGTGCCTGTCTTAGGGTCACAACAGAACATTGTCTGGGAGGTAGAACCAGCTTCCACTTACTGTGTGATCTGTGACAGAAAATTTAACCCCTCTGGGCCTCAATTTCCTCAGCTGTGATATGCAGGGAACACTTTCCTTGTCTACCTGCCAGATTTACAGAGCAAACAAGTTAAAAGAATCCAGGTGTAAGTTCTTCAAAAAGCACTGAAGCCTCTTTAGTTACAAGCCTGAATCATCATTCGCTGATCTGCTAAGTACAGAGCCACAATTCTGTGGGTCACAATTTAGGTTTTCATTAAACTATTATTTCCTAGACCACAGTTTCTTTGGAATCTGACCTACTTTTTTTAAAGAACCTAAGATAACACATACGAGCTCATTAGCACAAAAAGAAACATTTTCATTCATGGCAACCAACTGCCTGTGCTAAATTGTGAAATGCAAATCTCTTATTGTGCATACCTCATGTACACTAAATTATACCACAAGAATAACAAGGACTTGGTACTCATGAGAGGTCAAGGATTTAAGGGAATTAACTGATTTCAGGTGAAGTCATCATGATGCGTTCCATCTTTTACAGAGAATGTTTTGCAACAGCTTAACACAGCCAAGATCGTGGGTTTTGGATCCAGGCCAGATGCTAACACAGGTTCTTCATGGCCATTTGGTCTCAAGCAAGCCACAAAAATTCTCCAGTCTTCATTTCCTTACTCATAAATTGAGAATTAAAATACATATTTCATGCTGCGCATGGTGGCTCATACCCGTAATCCCAGAACTTTGGGAGGCCAAGGTGGGAAGGTCGCTTGAGGCCAAGAGCTTGAGAACAGCCAGGGCAATATAGCAAGACCTCATCTCTAAAAAAATAATTTAAAAAAATTAGCTGGGCATCGTGGTGCACATCTGTAGTCATAGCTACTTGGGAGGCTGAGGCAAGAGGATCTCTTGAGCCCAGAAGTTTGAGGCTGCAATGAGCTACAATTGCACCATTGTACTGCAGCCTGGGCTGCGTAAGAACAAGATCCCATTTCTTAAGAAAATAAATAAAATAAAATATATATATT
>CAUYSK010098356.1:0-60550 GCA_963575035.1 Avahi laniger | reverse complement strand
TAATTGGACAGCTAAAAATATATCTAGAAAAAAATTAGCCGGGCATGGTGGCTCATGCCTGTAGTCCCAGCTACTTGGGAGGCTGAGACAGTAGGATTGCCTGAGCCCAGGAGTTGGAGGTTGCTGTGAGCTAGGCTGACGTCACGGCACTCGCCCCAGGCAAGAGAGTGAGACTCTGTCTCAAAAAAAAAAAAAAAAAAAGTTTAACTCTAAAAACTATTTCTCCCTGTGCATGGAGGCAGCGGGCAGGATGGCTGAGAGAGCAGTGCACAGAAAGGAAAGCAGTGGCACAGGACGAAACACGCATCAGAGGGAGACCAGCAAACTGAGGCTGCAGGCCGAGGGGAGACCTGGGGGACTCCTGGTGCAGACACATGGTCCCCTGGGAGCAGCAAGAACATGACTTGAGAAAATGCTGAGGCCTACTGAATAATCTCAGAAATAAATGTGGCTTGTCAGAGAGGAAGGCTGCCCCTTGCAAACCGCACATTATTGAGCAAGTCTTGAACTTCTCAGAGCCCCGGTTTTTTCACCTTTAATAAATATGGATCCTCACACCTACACTGCAGAGTGAGGATTCAATGTGGTAACCCACATATAAAGGGTCACCGTGCATGGCGCAGAGTTGGCCTTCAACAAATGGAGAGATTCATTGTTTCACTTCATGGAAGTTAATGCTGGTGTTTGAATGTCAGTGGAAGTTTACAGGGTCTTGCATCTCTCCCAGCATCTAGCAGAAATGAAAGGAATCAATATTTCTTGACCAGGCACAGTGGCTCAGACCTGTAATCCTAGCACTCTGGGAGGCTGAGGTGGGAGGATTGTTTGAGCTCAGGAGTTTGAGACCAGCCCGAGCAAGAATGAGATCTTGTCTCTACTAAAAATTAAAAAATCAGTCAGGTGTGACATATGCCTGTAGTCCCAGCTACGTGGGAGGCTAAGGCAGGAGGATTGCTTGAGCCCAGGAGTGTGAGGTTGCACTGAGCTCCAATGATGCCGCTGCACTCTACCCAGGGCAACAGAGCAAGACTCTGTCTCAAAAAAAAAAAAAAAAAAGTTATTATGTTAGTATAAGTAAATAATATATCCATGTCTTTTCGAGGTTGGTCCTTCAACCTGAATCCCTTCTTCCCAACACTTCTCAACTTTCTCTACCTAGAAAACTTGACCTAATCATCTTGAGTGTCACCTCCCCCAGAAAGCCCCAGGGGCCCCCTCAAAGTCTGTTTCTTTCTTGTTTGGCCTCTCCATGAAACTGCTCCTTGAGGACTGGGACACATCTGGGTATGTCTGGCACCTCGGATGCTGGCTCAGGCTGGGAGCGTGCTGGGGAGGGGGCGGGTGAGGCAGACACAACACCAGCAGGCATGCATAGTTCCACGTCCTAACTGCCACAGTGCAGGATGAAAGGAGTAGTCTTAGAGCACAGCTCAGGTTCCTACTTAATCCCTCTAGGGAGGTTCAAGGGTGTCTCCTGGGAGGGAATGACTTCTAGGAGAGACCTTGGGAAGAGCAGTTTGGTGGGGCTGTTGTGAGGGTGCTGTGTGTTAACTTACAGAAAGCGATTTGCACAGAACCTTCCATTGAGTGAGCACAAGGTACATGACAGCTATTGTGACTCCTGCTGCCCAGGCCAAAGAGAGAGAAAGAGTAACCTAGGCAGGAACGATCTGTGGGTGGGAGACAAGGTGGTTAGAGTAGCTGGGAGTGAGGGGCATGGGGGGTGGAGGTACGGAGGCAGGGGTGACAGAGAAACAGGGAAGAAAGCAGTGGTCCATCTACCAGGCGCCAGGGACATAACGGGGCCCAGCATTGGCTTAAGCCTGAGCACAACAGTGAGAAGGGAAATGACAGGATGGGATTTGCACTGGAAGGAAAGAAGTGAGGGAGGGAGAGGCAAAGGAAAGGTGGGAGAAAGGAGTTGATATTATGAAGAAAATGACGTAATCACATGAGGGGTTGTTTTCCTCTTCTGCAGTACTCTAAAGCATAGGGGATAAGGGGTTGACGCAAAATCTAAACTGGACTTTTCTCTCCCTGGCTTTGCCACTGCTAGGGTTCAAGCAATGCATGTTTCCTAGCTGCTACGACACCCCGGCCTCCAGGGTTGCAATTAACTCTGACATCCCAGCACGCCCCTCAGATCTGCGTGTCCCGGACAGGTTACCTAACCTCTGGGTTGCAGGGCTCAGACAGGGCAGCTGATGGCACTTGGGAAATGCCCTCTCAGTCGAGGACAACACATATCAGATATCCCAGGAGGAAGGCTCTGTGAAAGCAACTCATTCATCCACATATTTTGTTAATTAATATCTGCTGTGTGCTCACTATGGTGGGGACTCAAGGCTGAACAAAAGCAGATTTAGTTCCAGCTCAAATAGAATCCATAGCCCAGAAGAGAACCCCATGATTCCTGGCTATTCTTCAATGTCATGTCCCTGGATCTAGCAAACAGTAGGTGCCCAGTTGGAGTTTGTTGAATGAGGGATTTGATCAAATAAATGAATAACAGATGACTAATGAATCCATTACGCCAATAGAAACGTGAGATGGACCAGCTGAGATGGACATTCAGAAGGAAAGGAAGCCTGGGGCAGAGAACGGCGATGCTCGGGACTAGAAGGGAAGAATCGAAGGCATCTGCAGTGAAAGAGAGCAAGAGGCAACCTGGTGGCCTGAGAGGGGGTGTCCAGTGAGGCAGGAGAGTAGGCAGCCTGTTCTAGGAGCCAAAGGAATCCAGTGTGGCTGGCACAAAAGAGGAGACTTGGAGGGCGGGTGGGGGCTGTAGTGAGTAGATGCTGCAGCAGCAGGCACAGCTCAAACCCAGAGGCACAGAAAATTCACTCTCAATGCAGAAGGCAGTGTGTGGCCTTTCTGGAGAAACCTTATTACAAATGCTTTGCAGAGCTTGACCCTACTGAGAAGTATATTAAATTGCAAAGTTCAGAACAACATTTTTGGAAAGTAATTTTGCAGTATGTATCAAGAAACTTAGATATTGTTGTACTCTGACAAGTAAATCACACTTAAAGAAATCATAAAGAAATTTTTAAATGCTATGGATAAAATTGTTCATTCTAGTTTTTATTAAAAAAATTCTAACATTTATGAGGCAACAGAAGAATGATCATATATATTACGGTGATTTCATTGGATATATTGCATGCAAAGTTTATGAATATTTAACACTAGCATGGGAAATGGAAAACGTTTATATTATCACGAGTAGTTATGTATTATATATGTGTTGTTTCAATTATATATATAATTATATATATACACATATGTAGAGAAAAAAGAAAAAATACTATGTAAATAAATAAGCAACAGCCAATATATGTATAAAAGAAGAACAAGATTAAGATTGATTCCTCCAAAAATTTAGTTGACTTTGACTGATAAACAAGTTAGTGATCATTTTGATTATTTTTATTCTAATTTCAATAACACTCAGAATTCCCATAGTGGCCATGCCTGGCTGGAACAGTGGTGGAATATATTTTTGTTTGCTTGTTTTTTATAAAGAGACACTAGGTTTTTCTAAAACAAAACCAAACCCCACTTACTGGGATTCCAGGTATTCCAGAAGGGCCTTCAGGGCCAGGAGGACCTTCTTTTCCCTAAAAGATCCAAGACATAAAAACACTTTAAAATTTCTTATTAGCCTTTCTGGAAGCGAATGATTGCTGTCTCACAGGCTAGAAGAACGAGTGTTTGGTTAGAAGCAAGGTGTGCTTCTGTTGCAGCCTCATTGCTTTCCTGGATGTGCCTTGCACAAAGCAGTGAGGTGCCCTGGGGTAGGACATACTTATCCACACTGGTGTGCACACCGGGACTCACTCTGGCCATGTTACATAGGCTAAGGGAAAACTGGTGATTGGAGGCCAGTGGGGAGAAGCTATTGGGGCTTTGGAGGCCATAAAACCTGGGTCCAGATCCAACGCTGCATTTGTCCCCAGCCTTTCTGAAATTCAGGTTCTCCACTCACACGGGACAGACAACAGTACTTTCACCTTGAAGTGTGGTGCATACAGGAGCCTATGCAAGTAGACAGCTGACCAGGGGGTGTGTATAACAGAAGGTTTGATTATTTTCATCATTTGTTTAGAGGCTCCTAAACTTTACCATCAATGGTTGCTTTTAGTATCTCTTGCCCTCATAAAATAGATCTCTATACTATTATGTTGCATGACACTTGAGATTGCCTAAACATATTGCCACTTACACCAGTGCAAAATTATAACCACAATAAAACAAAGTATTCACCCTTCCCCTACATTATAACACCCACAAACACAAAAGCATATAAAGCAGACATTTTTTGTCAACCTGGGACAAAGATTTAATTATCATTAGGGATTTTTAAATATTAATAATGGAGCTTCCTGCATTCCTTCCTGGATGCTAATTATTTCAAAGACCCTAGTATGGAAACACCAGTGATATAGGACAGGGGTCAGCAAACTCCACCCTCTGCCGGTTTTGTAAATAAAGTTTTATCAGAACACAGTCACACAATTAGTTTATATATTGTCTGATTTTGCCTTGCCAAAGCAGAATTGAGTAGCTGCAACAAAGACCAAATGGCCCACAAAGCCAAAATATTGACTGTTTGGTTCTTTATGGAAGAAGTTTGCCAAGCTCTGTACTAGACTATTCTCTTCAGTCTTGGGTGAGAAGGGCACAGTTCTGTAATAGGATTTTGGCAGATCTGGGAGAGGACTCCACCTCTTCACTCCCTGTCCAGTGTTCTTGTCATCACAACCAGATTTCTCTTTATTTAGAAAGTAATTCCCACTGGCAGAAAGCACGGAAGTTAAAACATGATAAACTCTTCATCAACTTCCACTTAACCATCCCCCATGATAAACCAGCCCCTCCATTCTCTCCAAAAGTCCATGCCTAGTTTGGCACCACAGTATACCCTGCTCCTCTGCTTTCACCAGTTGAGTTAGCCTGCTTGCCCCTCAGCCTGTTTGCACAACTTTTTTGCTATGGAAAGAATATGATTTAATTATGTATTAAATAACCCATTGAAATGTATGTTTGTTAAGTTAGGGCTTTGAAAATACTTGATAAACATGAATCGCCCACCACTCACTGTCTAAACAGATAGCTATTACATAGCTATGAAAGATTAGGGGAAAATCCTAATGACTTAGAACTCTACATTTATATTGTTTCACATATGTTGTATACTCTAAACCACTTCTTAAAAAAGCAACAAAAAATGATAGGTAGATATTCTTTTTACAAGAATAATGATAAAGGACTCCATTCATTATCCAAAATCAAAGTAGAGGCCTTCATCCTATGTCAAACAGATTAACAAATGGTTTTATGTTTTAATTCAAAATACAATAGCCATGTTTTAAATGTGCAAGCATCTTATTATTATTATGTCCTGTTTAGCTTTTCTTTTTAAATTTCTCTTTTGTAACTATCAATACTCACTGTTTGAAAAAGGAAAACTTCAACTGTATTCTGGTTTGATGTTTATGGTAAAGTATCAGGACCACGGACAGCTTCAAGTGCTGCCATACCTTGCCAAGGAGCCCCATGACGGAATCGACGTCTTATTTAATATGGTCTAATTTCTAGGAATATAATGGTTTTGCATCTGGGCTCTGCATCGTATTCACCCCAAGCAAACAGGTCATTGGTTTTTATCTGGTAAATCTTTTGCTGTCTGAGAATCAATATAAATCTGCCTGCACAAGGCTTTATAATATATTTGTCCTGGGATTTTTAGCTAAGTTGCTTCAGAAAGGTTTAATCAGCTGACTGTCCTAAAAGGAACCTTGTGGCTGTTATTTTTCAATTTCAGCTTCCCTCCGGTCCCCAGCTTCAGCCACCCCACACAGTGGGTCAATGTGGAATAGTGGAAAGAACAGTGAATTGGCAGTTTTCAAATTGATTTAACTCCCAATTTAGACATTAATTTCTCGTATGACTTTGAATAAGTGATTTAACCCCATTGGGCTTTGTCTTCCTTATTTAAAAAGGGGGAAGCTGCTCTAAATAAATCCTAAGGTGACCTCTTCATGAGTCCAGAGATACCAGGGTAGGGGTGACCTGCTTGCTAGCTAGCCTTGGAATACGTTGGTGAGATTCCCGTGGACTGGGGTTTGCGTCTGGCTCTGACATTTCCTCACTATGTGACCCTGAACTGATCATCTCATTTCTCCAATTCATTCTTTCCTTATTTATAAAATGGGGATAATGCTTCAGGACCTTTCTAACTTAAAGGGCTAAAGCAGGAAGGACAACCAGATGAGATAAGAGCTATCGGTGTACCGCATATTCCTTTAAATGCCATGTATTTAGTAGGTAGTGGCTACTACTCCAATACCTACTAAACTGTGGTCCACCTCTTGCTTTATGGCATTGAAACCAAGAGTGGTTCTGGAAGCTTCATGAAATGAATATAATCTGGTTTTTAGTAAAAGCCTTGGGTTCAAATGCCAACTCCACCAGTTGTAATTTTGGGATCTTGACTGGTGACTTCTTTTTAAATTCCACTCTCCTTGGGTGGCTCACGCCTATAATCCTAGCACTCTGGGAGGCTGAGGCAGGTGGATTGTTTGAGCTCAGGAGTTTGAGATCAGCCTGAGCAAGAGCGAGACCCCGTCTCTACTGAAAATAGAAAGAAATTAACTGGACAACTAAAAATATATAGAAAAAATTAGCCGAGCATGGTGGCACATGCCTGTAGTCCCGGCTACTCAGGAGGCTGAGGCAGAAGGATTGCTTGAGCCCAGGAATTTGAGGTTGCTGTGAGCTAGGCTGATGCCACAGCACTCTAGCCCGGGCAAAACAGTGAGACTCTGTGTCAAATAAATAAATAAAAAATAAATTCCACTCTCCTCTTTCAAACAGTCAGGATAACAGTGGCTACCTCCTGCCTGGCATTCACCCAGCCCATACCACAGGCTCAGAGTGAGTTAGCTCTGAGCCATTCCACACCCCTGAACCTGCTCAAAATGAAAACTACATTGACAAGAAATGGAGTTATGTGGCCTAAATCTAGGGTCTATTTGCACTGGTGGTTGGAAACTGAATTCTGGAATCACAGATGGCCAGGTCATTTCATCCAAACCTTTGCTTTAGTGGCAAAGTAATGAGGGCTCCATCGGAAAGTTGTAGCAGGGGATAGAACCTCGAAGTGTGTGAGCCGCAGCAGTGCAGAGGACCAGGGCAGGGTTGGCAAACATGAGGTTCTAGGAAGGCCAAAAGACTTCAGAAAGCAGATCCTGTCCCCTAAGGAACTTACAGGCAGCCCTTGGATTCCTGGTGGTCCAGCAGCTCCTGCAATTCCATCTGCCCCCTAAAAAAGACAAAACAGATAGTTTTGCGTGCACCTGGAAAAAGGTCATCAGCACCCTTCACTTTGTACTCAAAGCAACGGATAGATCTTAAATTCTGCGCCCTCTCCCAGCTGCCTGAACCATAATTATATCAAATGTGCTTCTGCCTTCCCCATCAGGCTGGGCTACCCTCTGGAAATGCAAGATGTTGGGAGAACAGCAGCCACTTTTTAGGAAGGGCTGAAACATTAACCATCCAGTCATAACTAAGAAAATAGCAAATGGTCTAACTTTTAGATAGAAAATGGTAGACATTTTCAGCTAATATCAGGGAACAGTTCAGCACAGAAGGTAATAAATTAACAACTGGATTTATCTTCCAAGAGATTATGAAGGCAATTGCTTGTGTCACTCAGGGATGGAAAGATGCATAGATAATGGAAGAAGAGTTCTATATAGGTAAGTGATCAGTGCGAAGTGAGCCCCAGGAATACTTTTGCCTCAGGACTCCTCCATATGCTTTTTCCTCTGCACTCTCATCCCCTATGCATCCACAGGGCCACATCCTTCCTTCCTCCACGTCTTAGCTCAGATATCAGTTTCTTAATCAGAGTTTTTCTCCCTACTAGACCCAAAATTGAAAGCCCTTGCCCTTCACCACCCCAGTCAGGCCCCTTTTCTGTCTTTTCTTTGTAGCACTTGCCAACGTCTGACATGCTCATGTTTATCGACTTATTATTTGTTTATCGACTTATTATTTGTTTATTGTCTGCCTCCCTCCTCCCACACATCCTACTTCATGAAGTCAAGGACTTTCTTTTTATTCTTTCCTCATGGGAACTTAAACAATGCCTGGGATATAGAGGACACTCAATATTCTTGAATGAATGGATGAATCAGGAGCTGAGCTGGCTGGGTGATGAAAGCACTGGTTCTTTAGGCTAATTCACACTCTGCCTCTTACTAGCTTTGGTTAAATTATGCAAGATATCTATGATTCAGTTTCCTTAGCAGAAAAGGTCTAGAAATTGCACACATCCTACAGAGAGGAGAGCTAAGTGAGGCAATGCTTATTAATACAAGGTAATCAGGCCTGAATAGAGGGTATTGGTTAGGATGCAGCCTCTTAAATCAGAGTTCCTGGGTCCACATCCTACTTCTCCATTGGCTGGTTGTATGATCCTAGACAAAGTACTTCAATCCTCTGCTTCTTAGTCCTTTTGTAAAATGGAGGAAAAGAACAGCACCTATTTCCTGTGGGTTGTAGAGAGAGTTGAACAAGTGACATATAAGGAGTTAGCCACAACCAGACACATGCTAGGGGCTCTCCCAAAAGGATCTTCCGTTAATAAATATAAGTGTCCACTGTCCACACCAAGACCAGGAACACTGAAGATACCAACTAAATATGAAAGTATAAACAAGGAAGTTCTTACTGTACTTTATTAGTATCTTTCTAGCAGTCTTTATTTAGTTATTTTACACACATTTATTGAGTGCCCGTATTGTACCAGGTACTAGCCAAGTTTTAGGGATATAAAAATGACTAACTACACCATGATCTTGGACCTCAAGGAAATTTGATTTAGCTGTAGAAAATATGTCCTATTTTCAATGCACAGAAAATTCCTGGGACAGGATGTAGTCTGATTTATCTCCACCTCTTCTTACTAGGTAGAGATCCAGTAAATGTGCATGAAATAAAGGGATGCTGATACTATTTAAACAAATAGACTAAGGTTGATACTTTAATTATATGTATAGTTGAAAGCTAACATAAAAATAAAGTTTCTACTGCAATCTGGATTTTTCTACATAACTTTAACAAAAGCTTCTGACATCCTAGACTCTGAAAATTTGGTAAGTTGGAATAAAATCCCCCACTGTGTACTGGAAACAGGGTAATGGTTTTATATGGAAGAAGATGCTAACTGATTACCAGAAAATAAACACTGAGAGAAAGAGCCTTGTTAGCTTGGTAACCGTATCCCCAGGTACCTTGGACAGGGGCTGACAAACAATGAGCAATCAAAAACAGACAGACAACAATGATAAAAAGCAAAAACAAAACAATGCACACATGACCAGGAGGGCTAATTTTCTGCTCTGGAGTTGCTTCTGCATGATTGGCTGCTGAACCTATATGGGCAGCTGACTTAGCATCCATTCCCAAAGGCAATTCACAGCACAAGGCATGGCACAAAATAGAAGCTCAATAAACATCTACCTAGTGAATTGAAAGCATTAATCAGTTGGAGACAGACAAGCTGGCTTCTGATTATGATTGTTTCTGAGCCTCAGATTCATCATCTAGCATGAGAAGAATAAGCCAGGAGCCATTTCCTAAAGTTGTCAGAGTTCTAAGATACTACACTTTCCGATTAGAAGACACCAGGGTTTCATCTGTCTTGGAGACAAGCAACAGGCTTTGGAACTACCAGGATGGAGTGGGGATGGGGTTTTTACCCAATATTCAGGTTCTGAGTCCTTCAGGGATGCTAAAGTCATCATGATGTAATATTTTCATGAGTGAACTATTTTTTTGATAAAATTAGTTCCCGCTCATATGTCCCTCCTTGCTTAACATTAACACGTTTCTACACTATCCATTGTGTCACCACCTTTATCACCTGATTGTCAGATGCTGCAAAACCCAATAACACGTGAAAATATAATATACAACAATTTACTAAGTGAAATTGTAAATCTTGAAAGAATTTTAGAATTTGTGAGGTTAAATGACAGCAAACTGATCAGTCACTTACAATCTCCCCCACAAATAGGTACAAGGCAGCGTTAGAGCAGGTTGAAAAATTTAAAAGAATATCAATGTCAAAGGCACTTGGGAGAAAAATGACAAAGATTTAAGGTAGGCTTCCTGGGAAACTGAGAAAGCTTCTAGGACTTTTGTGGGTAATTTACCTTTTATAAGTTTGGCGTAAAAGTCAATCCTGAAGTGAAAGATGTTGTTTCATGGTCTTAAATGATTTTGTTGAAAAAAATACACTTAAAACAACTTTATTCTAATAGACAATGCACAGTAAAAAATAGAAGTCAGTTAAAAGTTGCTAAAAAAGAAGCCAAAGCAAACTTAATTTCATACATTTTAACTTTGTCATGTTATCTGAACCTCTTTTTCACTATTTATGATGGCAGGTTGTTCTCCATGTGAAGCGTGTTCCCTCACAGTGGTCTTTTAGCTAATCTCAGTGACCTCTGTTTGCAAGGTCTGGGAGACTGGGTCTTACAGAAAGCATATGGGAAATCCCAGGGGACTAAATCCCCGGCTTGGAAGGGACAGTAACTCCCACTGCCCGTTGCCATGGCAACCACAATGGCTATGAGGGCTGCAATGGCCTTGGACTTGATCAGAGGAGTAACATAACTAATCTGTGGGAGCCCAGGCTGAAGGGAGAGAGGAATGCAAAGAAAGGCATCAGTCAACGGCAAGACTACAGCTACCATAAGAACAGAGAGCATATTTGCTCAAGGGGCAAATCGGGATATAATTGAGATGATATTAATAATAGTTGCTACAGTTACAATGACAACAAGTACCTTAGAGTAATAACAAATGGACTGTTAAAATAGTAATAATAAATAATAATCATATGTAGTTAGTATTATTGTTATTCATTGCAGGAAATCCAGGAAAATCTGGGCTTATATAGGCAGTCTCTGATTCCCAGAGCTTCTCACCATGGGACAGATTCCCATGAAATGGAGAAAGCTGCTTCTACATTTTCTCATTTTCTACATTCTTTACTTGAGATTGTAACCTTAAAATACAGGCTTTCCACCCACTCAAGCTCAAATGAAGAGAAGAAACAGGTCTGTCTGTCCTTGGCAATGTCCTCCAGCCCAACACTGTCTATCGAGGCTACTCAATTCCTCTGCATTTTCCCCCGGGTGCCTTTGGGACCCGTACTTTCAGTTGATTCCTGGGCACCTTTCCAATGTCAGCCCAAACCTTAAAAGAAGAGACAGGTCTAGTGTGACACTATGTCCAGTGAGGAGAGATGTGCATACAAATGCCAAGGCCACAAGGGGAAAGGATTAAAGATTATTACTTACTGGTGGTCCAGGGTTTCCAGGGGGCCCCATGAAACCTGGAACTCCAGGATGACCCTAGGAAAACATGAGAGGCAATTCTTAAAAATGACTCATAAAAAGCTTCTTACTGTGTGCAAATACCAAATTTCAGGAAGTAACTGAGAATCCACCTTCTAACCCCACTAACAATTTTAGTTAAAGACACTGACAACAAAAAGAATTTCTTTTTTACCAATAGGTTGAGAAACTATCTAAAAATATTTATAAAAAACAAATACGTCCTGAAGTTGGATTTGCTTCAAAATAATGTGTGGGGAGGGGTGTGGGGAAGTGTGGTTGAGGGCACAGATGAGAACAAGAGTGGCCGTGACAACTGATAGCTGTTGTGGCTGAATGCTGGCTACATGGGGCCTGGTTTTATTACACTCTTTATATTTTGGATGTGTTTGAAGTATTTCATAATAAAAATATAAAAACAAGAAATAGAAAAAACATTAAAAATATAAAAACATAAAAACAAATAAATACACATACACAATGGAAATTGTTGGGTCAACTGAATTATGGTGGTATTACAGTTATTTTAAGAAAGAGATTCATCTCTCTGTGTATAAAGGAGTCCATTGTGCATCACAGACTGAGTCAATAAAGTTCTAGAGCTAAGTATGGCATCTAACACTTTGTCTCGTATAATAATATTATAGCACCAAACAAATCACCAAAAAACAATTGATTTCTCTGCCACCCACTCTCTCACCCGCCACTGGGAAGCACGAGCTACAACATTCAGTGTAGAGTGTGCTGTCTTTCAACAGTCATTTTTATAAGTATAACCCAAGCACATTTTGTATTTCCTAACACAAAAGGGGTTTTAGCCGAGGACCTCATCCAGACCTCGCACATAGCTCTTGTCTCGCTGCCTGTGGGTCACCTGCTTGCATGTCTCACCCCCTCACAGAACTGCAAGCCCAGTGAGGTCAGGGATTTGCCCCAGTGCACTCTGGACCTCAGAGCCAGTGCAGCGCCCGGCGTGGAGTCGGTTCACAAGGAGCAGGGGCTGCCACATGCAGGAGAGAGGGAGGAAGAGGGAAAAGGGTGGCTGGGAGGGAGGGAGAGAAGAGAGAGGGAAAGGATGACAGGAGCACAGGCCATTTTAACTGGCAGGAAGGCTGCTGGAGTTGGGCTGGGCAGGATCATCTGACAGCACTGAACAGAAGATGGGGGGCAGCTCTCTTATCCACAGAGGGAGCAGCGTGTCCTTGGCAGTGCCATTCCACAGCACATCAGCAGCAGCAGTGAGTGGGCCGGATGAGCACCGACCGAGCACAAGGTGTCTGCGAAGTGTTTCAACCCACACCATTAGAGTCAGACAGTGGGTACCCAAGAGATGGTGGGAGAGAGGAAGGGCATTTTCTAATGAATGACTATTGTTCCAGTGAACAAGAAGCAGCCAAGGAGAAAGAGTACAAAACAAAAATAAATACAAATAAAAATAAAGGCAGGCTCCAAAGATAACTGGGGGAGAGAGGACTGGTAGTGAACCAGAAACATCAAGATGGAAACCATGAAAATGTGATTTAAAAAATTCCTGCTGCAAGCAAAGAAGAGCCAAGGAATGGCATCGAAATAGCAGAGGGGAAGCTACAGGAAAAACAGCGACCCTTCTTCAGGGTGAATGTGGTTCATCATAAATTGTTCTTACCTGATCACCTTTCTGTCCAACCTCTCCCTCTGCACCAGGGTCTCCTTTACTCCCCTTGGAGGGAACACAAAAGAAAGAAAAAAAATGTCACTGGAAATTTGAATAGCACTGCATTGCAAAAGAAAAAAAAATCATGCATTCATTTATTCATCCATTAATTCATTCTTCAACAATCTCTTACCAACTTCCTGTGATAGGTCAGGCATGGGGGCAGCAGATAGAAAACAAAGCCTGGCTTGAGGAATTGTTGATAAAATGGCTTAGCCGGGTTTGGGTGGTTGTGAGAATTAAATGACCCAATATCTACAAAGTACTTAGACTAACAACAGGCTCAATGCTGTCTCTCAATACATATTAGCTATTTTTCTTTTCATCACCAGGGTCATCATCATCATCATCACCATAACCATCATCACCATCATCACTCTCATGGTCATCATTATTGTCACCATCACCACCACCTCCAGAATTATCAGCATTATCACCACTATCATCAACGTTGTCATTCTCACCTTCACCATCATTATCAATATCACTCTCATCAGCATCAATCACCATCATCACCATAATTGTCAATGTCAATGTCATCATCACCATCACCACTGTGACTATCATCCTCCTCCTCAGCATACTCATCATCATCACCATTGTCATCATTACCATGGTCATAAAAACACACAGAATATGCATCCTACCAAAAATATTTTTTACAGACTAACCCTGAAAATAGCATCCAAAGGTTCCAATATCTTTACTGTTACCCATCTTGGCTTTGCATTTATTGTGTCAACAATGTATTTCAGTAAAATGTTATTAAACAGAACCACTTCAATTCCTTTAAAAGAATGCATTATGCAGTATGTTTGTGGCAATAAATCAATATTGGCTCTCATTCCATGTCTGTCATGCCTTATCTTTGCATCCCTAAGCAGATCATGTCCTCCTTCTGGTCTCAGTTTATTCATCCAGCAAGGAAGGATGGGGGACGGGCCAATCTATGAGGGTCCTGCCAGGTCCAGAACCCCACAGGTCTCTCATTGAAACATCATGCCCAGCTCTCTTTCGATCCAGACTGTTCTACCACATCAGCAGTGCACTGATGAAAGTGACTGCAAAACGATGCTCCCTTCCTCTCTTTCTGGGTTATATTGGGAGGGTTAGGTGAGTTAATGCCTGCAAAGTGCCAAATATCATTGTTTAGACGGGGGGAAAAATGGATTCAGAGAGGAAATGTATTTGTTCCAACATTTTTGCATATAATTATTTCTACAGTTTCTAAATCTATACAGCCAGCACACTGTCTGCAGACCGCTTTGTAATCAATGAAAAGGAGTGCCATAGAATAGCACATGACTTCCTTGACATTTAGGATAATTGCCTTAAAAGTAACTGGTTTCCTTTCAAATTCCAGTCCTCGGTCTGGGTTTAGAGTGGTTTCAACACTCATCTGGCAACAGTGAAAATGTCAGCAGCTCAAAGATCTCCACAGTTATCTCTGTCTCCCACTCCAGCACAGCCAGGGATCAAAGCAAACATGGCCACCCCCACGCCTGACTCACTTCCTTCCAGAAAGGGGACTGACATTTACAGGGCCCCTACTCTGCCAGGCGCTCTGCCAAGGCTTCCCACGTGATATCCCAGTACATGTATTTCTTTGTTTATATCCTGAGCGGATACAAAAAGTACTTAATATGTCTATGATATCTAATTTAGCCAGTAAGACTACTCCAGGAGGTAGGGGTTATCCTCAGAGTGCTAGACGAGAAATCTGACAACCAGACAGGTTAAGTCATTCACTTGAGGTCACATAGCCAGTAAAAAGCAAGGTTTGGAATCTAACCCAGATCTGTCTGTCTGATCATCAAACATCCAAGCTGGCTTTCCCTGCCGAAGTTACTTTCCTGGCTATTTTCCTAGGTTGTGATTCCTCGTCCGTCTGGTCTTACAATGTCAAGAGCACTGGATCAGGAAGGCTGACCGACCATGCTGGGCCAGACACCTTTCTATGCACTGGAGACACGATAATCAAAACAATAGGTACAAATCCTGCTCGCCAGGAGCTCCTGTTGCAGGGAGATCGCCACTTCATCACTTTACTTGTTCAGTTCTCTGCAGAAGAAGTTTGCTGAGGAGTCATTGTAAGGACGTAATTTTCCCTGTTCAAAATAAAGAGACTTTGTCCCCACTCCCTTTACTTAAAACACTTAGTTTAGAAAACTTGTCATTGTGAGTTCTTTTTCTGTCTCTTTGAAACGTATGTAAATACTTTTAAAAGCTAAATAAACCTTTGCTAGCTTTATGACCCAGGAACCCAGAAATATTTTTCTCAAAGGCCTAGGAACTATCTCCTTGAAATATAATCAGCAAGGGAGATAGGGCCCCTATCTACCCATGGGACAGTGGAAGCTTAGCTTCAGCAGGTGCTTGGCTCCCAGCTGCAAAACTATCTCCTGTCATAAAGATCTAAGAAGTTTTCCCCTCCCCCAACTTTGTATAAGGCCAATTAGCTGATACAGGCAGCCACTCCTGTTACCAGGGGCATCTAGGAGGAACATGAGTGGAAAATGGCTCCATCAAATCCTTGCCTTGAGGACTAGTCATTGCTCATCTTGAGAACATGCATGTAATGGACGGCTGCATCACCTTGGCTATATAAAAGAGATTTCCTTCTGTCTTTGCAATCTCTTAGCACATCGTGTGCAATGCATATCGCATTCTGGTTTAATGCCTATTCAGTAATAAAATTGTTTTCTTTCTCTTACACTTTTGTGGAGAAGTGCTCTGGGTTGGAAGAAGATTTGGTTTTGTTTTTAACTATATTTTTCTAGCACCATCACGTGCCAAGTGCATAATATAACAATTATTTAGAAGTTCCATTCATACCAAGGGTTGGTCTAAGGATGGTGGCCTTTGAAAATCTGCTGAAGAAGCAATTCTCTCAAAAAGTTTACAGATTGTTGAGGATAGGAGACAAACTTTCTCAAATTAATAGCTCTCTGCTACTCTCAAAACAGCCTGAGCATGTTGTTTCTCTGCTTGGAAAACTTTCCCCCACAGATACCTGGTAAATGCCTGTCTAACCCTCCAATCCAGCTAAACCCCTACCTGCTCCAGATGGCCTGCACAGGGTACTCTGGGTCCATGGTATTGGTTTCCTTAAAGTCATTTACTCTTCTCCAGACAGTTTGCTATAGTTCTTACTAACTCAAATGGAACAAGAAGCATGAGGCCCACCAGCAGATACCTGTATTAAATGTTTCCTCCGTGCTGTGCTTTGCAGATTTTCCCTTGTGAGTCCTCACATTCTCGTTGTGAGATAGGCTATACAGTTCTTTTACGTGTAAGGAGCCCACAGTTCAGACAAGTCAAACAAATGCCTAAATAAAGTCCTACAATTAGTAAACAAAATCCACCTCGCTGACAAGAGGCAATATAGGTGGAAATCACTGGCCTGCAAAGCTCAGGCTTGTGCCTGGCACTCCTGACAGTCTCCTGCTGCCATCTGACATCCCTAAGTGTCACCTACCAGCTCACACATCTTTCTTCCACAGCACCAGGCTCTGGAAGCCAGACTCACATCTGACCTCTCTGCACCTCCTGACTTGGAAGGAAACTCCTGATACAGGTCTTGGTGAGATTCTTTAGAACTCAGGCCACTATGAGTGAGAAGAAATTTCTACTCCTAGAGAGATTATGGAGTAAGTGGCTCTGGGCTCTCCTCTGGAAAGGACAGGAACCCCAGGGCCTTTCCTGGCAGTGCTAATAGCAGCCAGTATTACCTCTGGTCTCTCTAGAATCATCCAGAACCTGCAAGTGAGGACTTCTGTTCACCACAGTGTCTCCAGTTACACGACAGGCCCCTTTGTACCCCATTACCTGGTTAGTGAACAAGCGATGAGAAGGAAATAAAATGCTTTTCATGGGTGACAGAATTAATCATCATTTTGAACCCAGGAGAGGCACTGACATCATACTCTGCAGAAACACGTGCTCCAAGGGTCGTCACTGTGATTACCATCTCAGTTCTTCTGTCTCTTCTGCATGGGATGTAATCACAGCAGCAGCAATAATCTCTGAGCCTATCTCTTAAAGTCAATGTTTTATGTGGTTTCAAGGCCCTGGACTGGAGCTCTGCAACTGACCGTGGTGTTAATCTCCCTAGGCCCAGCCACTGGAGACAACAGCTGCAAATCTGCAAGATGAGTCTTGAGGAAGCTGCTTCCCAGATGCTGAATCACAATTGCAAACGAATGAACCAAACCCTCTCCGCAATGCACGTGACCAGTGAACATGCAGCCTATGGTTATAAATGGATGCCAATGACAATTGTAAGTACTCCAATGCGGCTAGTAGTTTCAGTTGACAAATCCGTCTTTGTGTCCGCAACTAGTGGAGATACTCTTTGATAAGGGAAGTTGAACAGAGAGGAAATGAAATAGTCCTTCCATCTGTTTTCTGGCAAGTGGCGTAGGGTGAATGAACAACACAGAAGCTGGCTTGGGTTTGACCCCAAGAACCAAAGCAAACCTGGGAGTCCTCAGAGGAGACATTTAACCCTTCAGTGACTCATTTTCCCAAAAATATATGGTGATAAAAAGAAGATCTTACAGATGGCTCTTAGAGACAGTATAGATGATGAGCTGTCCTGGGTGCTGGGGCTGGTATCGGTGCTGCTGGGAGCGTAACAGGACACCAACTAGGGAGGGTCCTGAAGCTGGACTAGCAGGAGTCAACTTGGGTTACACCACCTACCAGACTTGTAATAGTGGCATTTCGTCTTGCTAAACCTTGATTTCCCCATCTGTAGAGTTAGGCAATAGCTCTACCTCCCAGGATCATGCTGACATCGCAGGAGGTGATACTTTAAAGCAGGCAACCTGCCCCTTAGAGCACTCAGTACGCTGCCCACAGCAACCACCTGGGGGCTTGCGATGGAGGGCAGACCCCAGGCCCTAAGGACTTCTCAAGGTTACTGCCAACTCCCGAGTAGAGATGCTAGAACCCTGTATTTCAGATGCAGTATTAATTTTTGCTCTTTTTCTGGATAGAAGCTATCTTTTTCAGAATATTTAAAGGAACAAACCCTCCTTTGAAGCAAATTATAAGGGAAGAAAGGCAGGGCCATTATCCAAAACATCCGCGGTTTGCTCAGGGTTGGGTGACAGAGAAAATAGTCCATACTCGGTGGAGGAAGCTCCTGATCTGTTTAACTGATTTGCTCTGGTTTCTCTGAAGCAAAGGCAATTCCTCCTCAGCAGAGGCTAAGCCCAGCAGCCAGCAAGTTGGCAGCAAAGCTTATTTCAGGATCAGCTGAAATTACAGGGGTGAGGAGTTCAGCCTCCTCTGGTGACCCCAGAAAAGGAGGCCAATTGCGCAAGCAGCGGCTCAGACACTTGACGATGCTAGTCTCCTGAAGTCTTTCAACCTAGCGCTGCCCCAGGCAAAATCTCTTGCTCCATCTACGCTGAGATCTGACATCCGTAGTTCTTGAAGCAAAAGTCCTGGCTATTTCAAAACCCTCTAAAGCTACGCAGTGTCTGTGGATCACAATCGCGAGGCTCCTTACCCTGCTGGCCAGGATCTGGGAGACCCGGATGTTTTCCATCCGGATATACCACAAGTCCCCTGTGGTTATCACACCACAGTATTTCCGTGTGTTTGCTTGTTTGTTTTTAATGGTTATGATAACAGTTCTGGCATCTTTTTCTAGGGCTGGGCCTAGGGGAAGGCAAGTGAGGCACTGGGTTTGGGTAACAAATACCTCAGTGACCAAGATAAATAATATTCCAATGTGATATGTTAAAAAGTCAAAAGCAATCCAGAATAATACAAGATGAAAAAAAGTCAAACATACATAAATACAGGGATCTGACCGTGGTGGGAATAGGCGGAGGCGAGTAAGGGAGGTCGTTCTCGAGGAGGCTTGGGTCCTGTCTCTATTTTAAATTTTGATGTTTTATTCCTCGTGGATCAATTGCATTCATTTTAAATTTTTAAAAAAATTATCACATTAAAGTATTATTTATCTTGGTTGCTGGGGTTTTGAGCTTCTTCTTTCATTTTATTCCCCAGTCCTCGTCCTTATTCTGGCACCGCCACTGGCTGTGACCCCGGGGTCTGCAAGAGCTAATGTCATTCGAGTGCTCACAACGTACCAGGTGCCGACGGGAGCATTTTACCTGCAGTTGTCACAGCAAAAGCCTGTGTTGTCTCAGCTCTTATACGCTCTACTTTAGGAAGAGGACAGAGAGGTTAATAAATGATCCCAAGGCCACACAGCTGAGATGGGATTCCAACCTTGGGTCTGGGTTCAGAGCATTCTCTCCTAGTGACAATTTTATGTCTCCTCTTCCATCCGAGGAGCCACACTATGTCCAGCCAGGGCACAGGAAGGGACGTAGGGGTACACTTGCCCCTGAGTGCTGGGGGAGGGGGAAGGCACACAATTTCTAGCAAGAAAGAGGCCACAGGAGATCAGTGAGCAACCCCCTCAAGGAGCACCAATGGCAGGGAATGTGGAGGAGCTCCCTGCTGCTAGGCCAGCAGTTTCTTCTCACTGCTAAAGACTATCACCACCAACAGCTCAAAGAACCCCAGTCCTAGAAGGCTTGTTTTGAGGGCCAGAGAGAGATTCTCTGCCCATTCCATGGTTTAGATCATACTCACTTCCTTCACATAGGTCTCCCTGGCCCTGTGAAAGCCCAGAGCTACGCCAACCTTAGAGGGTGCATCAGCCTTCATGTGAGAGTGATAACGTTTACTTGCATCTGAAAAGCAATTTACTGATATATACTGTTTTACTTCCAAGTTCTTTTTATGCGTTATATCATCAAATTCTAACAAATCTCTGATGCTTCTTGTATTCTTATTATTACTGGAGGGGGATGTTGAGGGGACTGACCTCAAAGCTCATGTCTTAACCAATCAGCACCACAATTCCCTTGTTCTTTTCACACTTTCCAACACTCAGGTGTTTGTGAATGAGCAACTGAGACTCTACAAGTTGAAATAATCTGCCCAAGGTTACTAAGACAGTGCCACAATTAGACTTGGAACGTGGGATTTCTGATTTTAAAACCGATGTTTCTTTACACTGGCCATCACTCTCCCTTAAACTCGGATGAAGCAGTGAGATGGGCAGATGCACCCACACAGATGTTTACAAAGTCACACTGACCTGTGGTCCAGCTATTCCTGGGGGACCTGAGGGGCCTGGGGGCCCTGCATCTCCCTGTAGTAAGGATACAAGAAAGACAAAAACAAAAGACAAGAATGAGTATGTGGGGCCCACATCCAGACTCATCATCAAGCCATTGGCCTTGTACCTCTATTCACTGATTTCCCACTGGGGTTCCCCAGCGCCCACCTGCTACCTCCAGCAGGTCTGAGCAAAGAGTGGAGGCCAGGGCTGCTACTGAGTGTGGCTGTAAGATCACTGGTTCAACCTGCTACTAATGTGGTTAGTGGGCGTGGTAGTCAGTCCCCAAGATGGCCCAGTGACCCCCACCTCCCACAGTCACATCCTGGAGTACCCCCCGACACACATTGCCCCCATGTGTACCAGGGTTGATCTTTGTGGCCAACAGAATATGGCAGAAGTGATGGTATGTCACTTCTGAGACTCGGGGTTTAAAAATGACTGGCTCCCATTTCAGCCTACCGCCTCCACCTCTGCTCTTTCTCTATCCTACCACTTGCTCTGGGGAAAGACAGCTGCCATGTCTGGACCTCACTCAGGCCATGGGGGGCCCAGGTGGTAAGGAACTGAGGCTTTAGTCAACGGCCACAGAGGGAACTGGGCCTTCTATCACATAGGCCTGGAGATGGCTGCTGCTCAGGGCTGAGCGATGCCTTGTGAAAGACCCTGAGCCAGAACCACCCAACCAAGCCACTCCTGGATTCTGGCCCCTCAGAAATTGTGAGATAATAAATGTTTGTTGTTTTAAGCCACTAAATTTTGGAGGGGTCTATAATGAAGTCACAGAGAACTAATACAGTGAGAAGAGAGGGAAAGTCTGCTGCAATCAGAAATCGAGTCTGATAATGCAGCATCTCATTTTGTGTGCGTATATATGTGTATACTTTAAAGATGCACATATAAATGCATAATTACACATATACACAGTGTATCTCTTTGTGCTTACTGTCATTGCTCTGTGATGCCTGCAGTGGCAGCTGCCTGACTCTGAGGAGGACTGCCCCGGAGGAGGATAGGGGTCCTCAGCCACCTGCCAAGTCCTGTTAGGAGGTGGGGAGCACTGGGTGGTTCTGAACCTCAGGAGTGCTTATGCAGTAGTAGTAAACATGCAGAATTCAAATGTCATCCCCAGGGATTTGATGTGAAGGATCTGTGGTGCAGAGTCCCGGAAAGGATTGATATAAAATTTCCCTGAGTGGTTTGGAAATGCCACCTGAGAGCCACTGAACGGATGTCCAGAATCTTTGAGGTTAAGACTCCTGACATCAGCCCTTAAAGAGCCATCTATTTAATTAAATAAAAAATCTTTTGAGCTGTTTAAAAGTCAGTCAGCGGGAAAGACCCGTAACATGGATGTAAAAATAGTCAAACATGCCTATTTATTATCCCATATATTAATAATAGGATACAAGAAATGTTGCAAATCAAATCAAATCAAAGTAATTTGATGATCATCGGGAGAATTTAATGAAGTAAAAGTAATCTTGTGGGATGAGCTTTAGAATTGGCCCCTATCCCCTTCCAAAGTCCCACAGTGTGGGGAGGAATTTCGGGGACTGTGGCACCCTCATGGGGCATATACCAAAGTCACCTGCACCGCTGAGTCTGCAGAAAGGGAACAGGGGTTGCTTAAGGCCCAGAAAATCAGAATAAAGGTGACATTTTACATCTGTTTTGTGTCTGTCTCATGTAAGGGCAAATACGAGTTACAAGTAAGGGACTTAATTCTCTCTTTTGAAAATAAGGGAAGAGATGGCTCGCCTAAGCCCTTTTCTTAGGGTATTTACTTTAGAAAACATGTCATTGTGCATTCTCTTTTAAATGTATATAAATTCTTAAAGAAAAAAAGGCTTTTTCCAGTTTTATAACTCAGAAATGTCTTTCTCCGGGAGCTAGGAACTATCTCTGTGAAATACAATCAGCAAGGAAGATAATACCTGTACCTCCCAGTTTCTGGGAGACAGTATCTCCCCAGGTTACAAAACTACCTTCTGTCAGAAAGACGTTAAAAGTTTATTTTTCCTTCGGATAATGTCTATTAGCTTACACAGATGTCCACCACAATTGCCGGGTGAATCTAGGATGAACGCGTGTGACAAACAGTGCTGTCAAGACCTCTCACTTGAGGACTGGTTATCGCTTATCTTGAGAACATGTATGTAATGGGCTCCAGCTGATTGGCTATATGAAAGAGTGAAATTTCTTTCTATCTTTACCATCTCTTAACAGAGTGTCTATTACGCGCATCACATTCTGGTTTCATGTTTATTCAATAATAATTTTTTTTCTTTCGCTTCTACCTTTGTGGAGAGGTTCTCTGGGTTACGAGCAGATTTTGGTTTTAATTCCATTTCCCCAATAATCACGCAGCTCCCCATTCCCCATCTGCTCTAAGACAGACCACGAACTCCGTGAGAATAGGATCTCAGTCTTTTCCTCCTGGGCCTCCCCAGTGTCTCTGTGTTGACTGATACATAAAACATACTTAGTGGGGTGTTATAAATAGGTAATGACAAAAGATTGGACAGTGGATGGATGGGTGGATGGATCCATCAATTCATCTGTGAAGTTGAAGTGCCTGTCTTGTTGCCCATTACAGAGCAGACAGTCAAAGTGTGTGGGATGGATGGAAAGAAGGAAGGGAGGGAGAGAGGGGGAAAAGAAAATGACCTGAATGAGTATGTATTTCTAGACATCAACATGTATTAGAAAATCACATTCAACATCTTCTTAAAAGGACAACTCAGAGATGCCCAGGTCCTAGCATTTCCACAGCTGTGTTCCCACAGCCCGGTCCTCCTCACCTGTTAACCCTAAAAACCATTTACTTCCAGAGGCAGGAGGGGCAATCTGGGGATCTCGAGGATGATCTTTTTCATTGCAACGATAAAGACAAAGTTTGCTATTTTCTTCTTACCTTTTTCCCTTCTGTGCCTTCTCTCCCTTGCTTTCCTGGGAGACCTTTGTCCCCTTTAAAACCTGGCAGGCCTGGAAGGCCTGGGGGGCCAGGAGGACAGTCATTGCACACGTCCTGGGGAGAGAGAGCAAGAGTATAAATAACTAAGACAGTTGCAAAGCAAAGCACAGTGGCTATGCCTCCTACCTGTCCAGCTGGAAATTTTGTTTTTAAATACTGGAAAAAACGGAAAAGCACATAGGTAGATTGCATAATTACCTGGATACTTTTGTGTTAAAACTTTGCATTTGCACTCTCTGAACTGAAAGTTAGATTTCAGCACTGTGTTATTTGGATTACCCCATTTCTCTCTACTTCCAGCCAACCAGACTTCTAGAAGGGTAGCCTAAGAAAATGAGGTCCAAAATGCATGTAAAAATATCTGTAGCATCTACAAAATACTGTTTGTATTACATCAGTGCAGATTCAATACAGACACTTAGTATTATTAAAAAGAGCATGCTCTGTCCCTGAGGTTAGAGACAGACAAACCTGAGAGCTGGATTATCTGCCTTGCATTTGCCTAAGTCAAGCGGTTTCTCAACAAGAAGCAGAACAAAAGGGACAACAGGTCCATCCCCTCAAGACTCTGTTTCTGTGACACGAACCGACTCTGGCCATGCTTAGCTTTATCCTTTGCTTTAAGTAAGCATTTAATAAATGATCCTTGGAGCTGAGCTTTGTTCTACTTCAAGGCAGGTAAATACTGCCTCTTAAGTATGTTTAAGTATGTCTATAAGCCCAGGGAGTATGTTTTCTGATTTGTCTGTGTCATCTCCAGGTGCTGCAGTTTGGAGCAATGATGTACCAAATAAAACTCACTTGACCATGATCTTGCCAACCTCCTATACCCAGTCTCTTGGATCCTTCCCCCATCCTCCTCTCTAAACCTCCCTTTCTTCCATTCCGTGGTAAGGGTTTAATGAGATAATACAAATTAGGCACTTAAAAGAGTGTCAGGATAAATAGATAGATAATTTCCAGTATATGTAGCTATTATTATTAATTCATTTATTCACTCAGTCACTCACTCATTGAAAAAATACTCGGCAAAGCATCTATTCTGTGTCAGGCACTGTGTTAAGCTTGAGACCGCAGTGAGTGTGCGTCTTGAAGAGCTCATGGTCAATGAGTGTCGACTGACATAAACTGATACACTAACTATGGTCTTTTGAATGCCCCACCAGAGGGACCTGCGAAAACACGCAGAAGCTGCACTGTTCACATTCAGTGAGGTGAGGTTTCAGGTGACTTTAATATTCATCTTGGTCTCTGATTTCAAGATGGTAAAGTCTTCCACGAAAACAACTCTGAATGGTTCACCTTCCTTTCACTTGCTTCAAATCTACTCAGTCTTTGAAGATCCGTGAGAAGTCCCTGATGGCCTCAGGATGGGGACAGGATCCTCCTGCTCCCACAGGTCTCAGGACTCCCCAGTCCTGAAGTATTTGCCTCCTTGTTGCAACGGTCATCTTTTGGCGCCATCCTCTCCCAGCAGACAAATAGAAAGTGTAAGCACTAAGAGCACAGGGCTGAGTCATTTTATCATTGTACATCGAATTCATAGCCAACAGTCTTCCCCAGAGCACAAGCTCAACAAATGAACGAACCAGGCAACCTAGACAACAGCCAACAAACCAATGATGGACTGACCAACTATTCATCTGACTTTTTGGTATCTTGTGCCGTCTTCCTTTCGTGGGTGGTTTGAAAAGCTTATTGGATTTTCTTTTTTGGAGAATAGGGAGTGGTAAATATTGAAATAAATGAAGCAAAGGTGAATAATAGAAGATATTTTGGTTGCTGGTTTTTTTTGTTTGTTTGTTTGGAAGTGGCAGAGCTGGGAGGAACTGCCCTATTCCTAGATCTCATCTCATAGTAATTTAAAATGCTACGCATCCATGAAACACTGTAACAATGGATGGATTGCTGGAAGGAAGGAAGGAAGAATGGATGAATGGGTGGCTCACTATGTCATCATATGCAATACTATATTGAGTGTGGTAGAACACACCAAAAAAGCGCTCAGTGAAATGCCTACCACGTGAAGGAATGCTGCAGTCTTGCCTATATTTAAGAAGCAATCACTGCTTCCCAGGAGTAGAAATAACATAGGATGTGATAACTCTAGGTCGTCACATCCAACTTCTTGCTGGATATCTGAATCCTCACTGCATATTCCTCCCAAAGGGTTGTGTAGCCGACATCTCACAATCTCTAGGTGACAGGCAGGGAACTCACTAGCTTCATGTACTTCATCAGATGGCTGTCAGGAAGCTCTGGCTCATGCAAAGATGATATCGGGTAGCAGAGATATTACACGTAAGGGCTTTGGAGTTGTCACACTGGGGTTGAGTCTTGGCTCTGCCACTGTCCAGCTCTGAACAAGTGAATTATGTATCTATGTCTCAACTTCCTCATTGTAAAATGCACATAGTAACAGAACCCACCCCCAGGAATTTTTGTGAGGATCAGGTGAAAAAATATTTATGCAAGGGGGTCAAGTAATGGAGATGATCTGAAGATCTCCAGGCACAAGTCCAGCTACAGAAGTTCATTTAACAGGGACTCTTAGAAGAAGAACTTTCTACCCAGTTTTCCAACCATCAGAAAGAGATATGTGAGGTTATAGAACTCTCTGAGCTGAGACAAATATTCTATAATACAAGATGACTTCTCAGCACGGGAGGCACCTGCCACCAGCCACCAAGACTGGACCAGCAGGCTTTAATCTACAACATCAGGGCAGCAGCTGCTGACCGGATAAAACAGGGAGGTAAAGATGGTCGGCTCAGCAGATCTGGCCAAACCCACCTAGTCTGAGCTATTGTCTATTGGTTTCCGGGCAGAGCACAGCTTAGTGGGGCCAGGGAGTCTCACATGCCACCCGAATGTAGGTGCTGGCATTCCTTCTGGGGTACCCAGCTTCCCTGATGAACACAGCTGCATCCTTTAGCAATTAGGAAATATTGATTTGATTAAATATCTGTCTCAATGCTGTGGCCACGAGGCATGATGCTTAACCATCACAGCACTCACTCTTACTACTGGCATAAAAATCAGAACAGCTTGAGGTTGAAACCCTTGGGGTTGGGTGGGGCGTGGGAGGAACAGAGGCTGATGCAAACCCAGGTCTTTCCAGAGCGAGGGAATTATAAGGCTAATAACAACCTACAATCAACAAGGAATTGAATCAATAGACAATGATTTCTTGCCATGTCCTCGACTATGGCGGAAAAAAAAAAAAACTGTCTCTCTTGTCAAGAAAAACTGGTAAAGATTGTTCTGCTACTTATTTTTTAATAAAATGTATAACTTTCCATCAAGGCATCTCAATGTGTAGTAAGATTAAATGTCCCAGATTTCTGAGGTTTTCTTTTTCTTTCAGTCCTCTCCCTCAGTGTCACACATGAACATGTACTTTCAGAAATCACCCAAGTGTGTTTTAGAATACGAGAAGTGAGGAAGGGGCTCGTCACATAAAATCTTTGCCAAACTAGTGAAGTTTGCAAAGGCTTGAAGTAGAGACAGCAAACAGGTCCTTCACACTCATTGAAGCCAGGCTGTTCTTTCTGACACATAAATCCCACGCCACCTCCCTCCCGTGCCCATCCTTTCCCAGCTCACCACCATTTAAGACCCAAGCCCCTCGGCCAGACACCTGGGCACCTCCACGATTTAGCCTCCAGGTGTAACTCCAGCCTGCCCTGCCCTCTCACAGCCCAGTTCTACTCACCGTCTCAGGGCCTCTGCCACTCTTGGCGAAATCGGGCATGGTTCAGGAGACCAGGTAAGTCTGCACTCAAATCTGGACTCGTCTTGGCTAAAGGGCCCTGCACCTGCCTTCGTCCCACTGAGCCTGTGCTCTGGCCTTGGCACCAGTAGGACCCACATCCAAGCTGTTTGGCTTTGCCTCTGGCTCTCTTTTCAGAACACAGTTTAGTCCAGTGTGGCACTAAATGCCAGCCCCTGGAGTCAGGGAGATCTACATTCGTTCTTAGAATATTCTATTCTATTCCATTCTATTCTCTCTATTCTATTCATTGACTTTCACTGTGTCTCAGATTTCTTATATTATATGCAAAACAAGAACACAAATAGTATTGACCCCATAGAATGATGGTGAAAATTAAATAAGAAATGTACATCAAACACTTGGCATAGTGCTGTCCAGGAGAACTTTCTGCTCTGTCTCTACCTTGCCTGGTAAGACAGCCACTAGCCACATGTGATTATTAAGTACTTGCAAAGTGGTTAGTGAGAACAAAAACCTGAATTTTTAATTGTATTTAATTAATTTAAATTTAAATTGACTCATGTGGCCAGTGGCTGTCTTATTGGACAGTGTGGATTTAGTATATCACCAGGCTCATAGTGAGTTCTCAACTAATGTTGCTACTATTATTGTTAATACTACCACATAGCTATTCAGGCCAAAAAAAAAAAAAACACAACAAAAAACAAAAACTTATTACTGAGATATCCAATCCCCCACCACCATTTTCCTTTCTTCCTTCCTTTCTTTCTTTCTCTTCTTTCTTTTTTTCCTTTTCTTCTTTCTTTCTCTTTCTTTCTTTCTTTTTTCTTTCTTCCTTCCTTCCTTCTCTAAAGCGATCCTCTCAAATAGCTTGGATTACAAGCATGTACTACCACACCCATCTAATTTTTAAACAAAATTTGTAGAGACAGGGTCTTGCTATGCTGTTCAGATTGGTCTAGAACTCCTGGGTTCAAGCGATCCTCCTGCCTGAGCCTCCTAAGTAGCTGGGACTACAGGTGCAAGCCACCACGCCCAGCACATCATCACCATTTTCATAACACATGCACATTTATTGTATGCTTTTACCTTAACCAAGAGATTTATGTCCCCTGGAGACAGTACTGAAGAGAGGCCCTGTCAAAGTAAAAAGAAATATATACATACATACGTGCATACAGACAGTATATTCCATGCATCTTCAAAAGGTGAAAGGTCTTCAGAGTGTAAGCCATCTGTGCCACGCGTGGGACACAAGCAGCCCTGGATGGGCCGAGCATGGGAGCCACAGAAAGATGAATCTCCCAAGGCAGCAGCTGTACAGGCTGCCTGTCCTCACCAAGTCTGACTGACTTCACGCCTTTCTTCTCCCTACTTTCCTTCCGCTGGTCCCTTCTCTTCTCCTGGTGGTCCCTGGAAGATCCCCATCCATCCAAATCTGGCAGGTCACACGGGTCCTGCGGAGGCTAAGGGGCGAACCGTCTGCAGCCTGGATTGTCGTGGATCCCCCAGATGGAAAAGAGCTCTGCTATCAGTCACTGACAACCTAGTGTGAATTTAAACCCACGTCTTCATCTCTCCCAGGTGAAAGAGCATTTTAAACTTCATTTTTCATTATGAGTTAAAAGTCTTTAATTCTGGAAAGGATATTCCAGGAATCAGAAGTAATTGTAAAGCCTCCGAAGGCATTTAAGAATCTGCAGGTCATTGAATTCATGCCCAAATACACTGTGAATTACAGTTATGATTGTGTCTGTCATGACTGTGGCCGGCCTGGAACCCAGCTGGGCAGAGGCTTAGTTCACATTTGGGTGCCAGGAACACAAGATGAGAAAGGCAAATGAAAATTAAAAGGCAGACACTAAAGGGAAGAAGGGGTTCTTAGGTAAGAATTAGACATTGGCATGCTACTTTGCAAACTTCTAAATTTTGCAATGGCGAAGGAGTACAGGAGGCCCCACTAGCCAGAGACAAGGTGGTAGATTTAACAATTAAGTATGTGGTAGGTGATTTCTTCTTGTAATTATGTCTGAGTTTAAGTGTACAAATTACAAATCCAGTCTGTCATCCTGGGAGTGGATGCAACCAAGACAGTTTTCCTGGTTTACTCCCTTCCTGACCCATGAGCTTACTGTCCCGTCCTGTGGCTGGGTGATGGTGGTGACTTAAGTTTGCACAGGATAACTGCTGTAGAGGCTTGGGTGGTGTTTGTATGGTTTTCTCTGTTGATATGTTCAGAAATTCAATCATCCCACCCTCTGGGCTACTGCAAGAGTGGCTGTTTCAGAGAGTCTGGGGTTGGGTCACTCAGATTTGGAGGCAGGGCAGTGAGAACTCAGTTAGGAGGCAGCCACGGCCAAGACGCCCCAGTTATCAGAGTGAGACCCTCTGGAGGAAGGGCAGCCTTTGCAACAGTGATGTATTAAAATTTTAATTTAAAAAGGAAAAGGTGTTTTATTTTGAACTCATATATATTTTCCCTGAGAAGTGAATAATAGTAGAGGGTTCAGATAGTTCAAATGGAGCATTTTCATGCTGCTGGCATTGCACAATTTGGGATATCTTTATGCTGACATCTGAGCCCTTTGTGTAATTAGAGTGAGCTGTATTAAATACTGTGGCTGGCGTCAGTCAAAAAGAAAGAGAATGAGGAGTGGCTTTTTAGTCTAGGTAGAGTGTGGCCTTGGGGACAATTTCATTAAGGTCTTGCTCTGACCCACTTCTGTATACTTCACAAAATAGGGTTTAAGGAGATACAGAGGACAGGTGTCTGGGTAGAGGCGGAGGCCTCATGAAGGTGGACACAGGGTGAACAACAGACTGCCATTTCCACCTTCATCGAGCAGGTTACTGACGGTGGATTGCTGTGGCCCAAGAGATTAAGAGAATCCACAACAGGGGAATGTTGGGATAGATGGCACAGTCTGTGCCCTGCCCAGACCCCCCTCCTCCTGGCACATCGTTCCCCCAGTGCCAGACACCAGGTGGAAATGCCAGAGAGATTACACAGCCAAAGACTGGCCAAAGTAGGGGTGGAAAGGGCCAGGCCCAGGCACAAGGTGGCACAGGTGGTCCCATTCACGCTCTAGAGCTCCATGTGGGGCATGGCTGAGGCTGCCTTGAGCTGAAGCCACATTTTCAACTGCTTTTTCCCCCCGTCGTGTCCTGCTTTCCTTGATCCCTGCAGGTTTCCCCTGAGAGCACACTTTGATTCAATCACGTAAGAATCCCCACGGTGGGCTCTGCTTCCAGAGAGCCTAACCTGAGACAGGGGGATTCCTGAACTGGAATTCTATGTTTCTATCCAGGTGTGTGGAGCATTGGAGGACCACTTCAGGTGGCTCTGTCCACCCACAGAGGGATGAGATCTTGCAGTGAAGGAAGCGTTCAGCAGGCCTGGGTTGTCCACACCCTGCACATTCCAAAGAAAGGTCTGGCCCCTGCCTGGCTCCTTGGGGATCACCTCAAAGCCCTTAGAATGCCCTGCCTGATAAGCATCTTTGTTTACCTGGGTCCTTTGGCCAAGCAAGATAGTTGATGCTAATAATGTGATTCATGGTGGGGGCTTTGGGCCACAGAGTGTCAGTCTGACCTCTGGAGAGGCTGGAGACGCCATGCTTAGGTGACCGACTCCCAGTAAAAACTCTGGACACCCAAGGCTCAGGTGACCTTCCCTGGCTCAACACTTTGTGTGTGTTGTCACACACTGTGGCTGGGAGAATTAAGTGCTTTCTGCACAATTTCACAGGGAGAGGACACATGGAAGCTTGTACCTGGTCTCTCCTGGACTCTTTCTTGTGTACTTTTTTCCTCTGCTGATTCTAATCTGTAACCTATCACTGTAATAAATCATAACTATAACAGTTTTTCTGAGTTCTGTGAGTCCTTCTAACAAATCATGGAGCATGAGGGAATCCCTGACACAATGACTTACCTGATTAGTGGATTAGAGAGACTCTGACAGCCACCAGGCCATCCTTGGGGCCATTTGCAGGAGTGTGTTCAGTGAATCTACAATTAGGCCAACATAGACCTGTTCTCCTCCCTTTCTCTCTCTCTCTCTGTTGTTCTGTTGGTGACCAGCTGAGAGACAGTCACTATTATCCACATTGTCAGCTGGACTCTGATGATTTATTCTCTTCGAAGGGAGGTGTCCAGTTTGGCAGAGGTCATGTGAACCCCATTTGACCTCTGGCCTGAACCCCACTCCTCTGCCCACTTCACCAGGGCCTTGCACTTGGACGATGAAGTGGCTTCTGGGAGGCTTATCTGGCTGCTGCAAAGCCGACTCCATAGAGGAGGGACATGTATGAACAAGTTGTCCTAATCTCAAACAGGACTTTACACTCCTCCCATTGGGAGGTCTTCAGTAAAAAGTCGCAGGACCCTCGTAGGTAACCAGTGTCCAGGTCTCTGCTGCACCTGCCAACTCGGATAGGGCAGGGGCAGGTGCTCAAGCCCACAGAGGCCTCTGTGCCTGGGGTCTTTGTCTGGAACTTATAGCAGGCTGGGCTTGCACAGGAGATAAGGAATCTCTCAGATCCACTTTGAGGTGAAGCTTCTGCCAGGAGAGCATCTAGGTTTCTGAAACCAGACTTACAGCCTCACTCGTGAGCCTGCGACTGCCTGGTCATGACCACCCCGTCTCTTCCATCTCAGGGAACTACCTGCAATGGGCTAACTTCACCCACATCTGCACAGCTGCCTCCCACTCCCCAGCCTGTGCACCCTCATTGGCCTACCGTGGCCTGGCAAGAACGAACATTTCTGTGATGTCACAAAGTGAGTGACTGGGAGGGCTGATGTTACCCAGCACAGGGGTAGGCATTGGGTGAGTCAGGAGTTTCCAGCAGATGGTGCTGTTGTCCAGCTGTTCAGCCCAGCTCCATTTTTAGCCTTCTCTGTCCTGCTCCATGTCCTGGGAGGCTGGAGCCCTGCAATGTATCCTGGGCTCACTGCCTGCTGGCCGGCAGTCACATTGGATCAATGAGGGGCACTGCCGGGAAACTGGAGGGCAGGGGAGTCCTTCTGGCAGTGGCTTTGAACGCACAACTAAGCTCCTACCAGCAGTCCCTTTCCCACCGTTCTACTCAGACTGACCCCTGAAAACAGATGCAATGGTGGTAACGGATGCCCACTGGGGTTTGTTTCTGGGTCTCATACCATCCCAGTTCAGTTCCCCCTGCCCACAGCTTTGTAAAAAGTCCCTTTGTTAAAGTCTCTTGAACCATCTGAGTTGCATTTTATTTCTCACTGCAGCCCTAACTGATAGTCAATATTCATCCAGAATTGTAAGATGACATACTGGTTTGCCAGGAGGCCCTCTTTCTCCTGGATTTCCTGGTGCCCCCTAAAAGAAGAAAGAAAGAAAATATCAACTTTGATAAGCACAGAATCCTGATCCACTCTACCCACTTGCTCTACCAACCTCTACGTCAGCCAAGTATAAATCAGTGGGAAATGAATCGCCAAACCATAAGGACTTGTACCAATAAAAATTCATGTTCTCCAATCTCAGCTGAATGCCCAAGGCTTCCCAGGAGACACGTGAAAGTGAGAAATGCTTAGAACAGTAAGCTAGCTCTTCCATAACTCATAGCCTAAACACAAAGCTGAAAACAACTCATGCACGCAGAGCATGTACATGCATGCGCGCAGGCACACCTGTTTTGAAATTTCCCAATCATTCTTCAAACACAAGTGGAAGGAGAGCTTTGCATAGGAGGAGAGTATTTCTGTTGGACTGGCTATAAGAATGTGATGTTGAGAGTGGAGCAGTTAAATATGAATATTTGAAGACAGGATTTAGAGGGTAACTTTCTTTTTTGAGATAGACTCTAAGCAAGGAAAGGGTTTTTATTGTTCCTGCTTATAATGAACTAAAACTATAGAGGTGGAAGGAGATATGTCTAAGCAACAAATACACTGCTTACTAGTGCCAGACACATTTGCCCTGTAGGTGCTCATGGTTGTCAATTATCCAATCGGTCAGTGGGTACGGATCACATAACTTCTATGTCCCTGGCATGCTGGTAGGCACCAAAGGCCTACAGATGCATGAGACACATGGTGTCTACTTTCTTGGAGCTCAGACACATTTGAGCAAAAGCAAGATAATGGAGATAAGCAGTGACTGTCATTGTCACAAGGTGGGAAGTGTTGCATGCTCAATGAACATTAGGTAAGTCTGTAGAACTCCCTTGAAGGGAGAGAGCCATTCAGGGATGGTTCAAGAACAAGTCCGTGGTGAAAGTTGTGCCTGATTTGAGCAGAACTGACTGGCTGGGTATGTACAAAGTCGACCAAGAAATAAGAAACATTGTGTGGGATACCCAGGAGCTCAAAAGTTTCTGAAAGAATAACACAAAAACACAAGATGTAAAACTATTAGTAGATAACAGAAGTTACAATCAATAGAAGAGTAAGAATGAAAATCACGCCCATGAGGTTTCCTGGAAATCCTTCACTGAGCTGTGAAGCTGGTCACATGGTCAAGGGAGGCCAGGAGATGTGGAAGGTGGGCTTCCAGGGTAAATGTAAGGACCTCCACTGAGCCCACCATTTCTCTGTACTTACATCCTGGCCAGCTGGTCCCTGGGGGCCGGGAAATCCAGGTGAGCCTCGTGATCCCTGAAGAAAAATAAGAGAAGACACCCCATAAACTTTTAAGCAAATAAGGGCCCTCTCTCCTTGGCAAGTTGGCTCTCATTGTACAAATGGTCTGCTGCTCTGAGGAATCCAACACGATACATCTGCCAAAATCACCCTCCTCAGAGCGTACTCATTTGCCTGGGTTCTGTGGAGGTGGATGTGTTTAATACACAGAGAGAATGCTCTGGAAAACCTGCACTCTGAGCCTGGCAACTTGGGCCCCATTTGTAGGCCACTTGCTTGAGTGGAGGGAACAGCTCCTGCCGTGAGATGGGCCTGAGCTCAAACCCCAGCCCACCCCTTTCCTGCCTGTGGATAACAAGCTAACTAAGTTTCTTTGTAGAGACTCTACCCAACACTCATCACATACATGGCATTTACTATTCTTTATAAGGAAATCATTCCTATTCTGTTGAAAATTTCTGGAAAACATCAGTAAATGGCCCAGATATCTTTCATTATGGATCTCCTTTTCTGGAAGACTTTTCCTTAAATAGATCTGCATGTGGGAACTGCCCATCCTCGCGGGTGTGGGATTGTGCCACCTGATGCTCGACAGCTAACCTGCCTCTCCTGGGCCTTCACACACCTGTCCTCACACCAACGCTTCCACTCAGAGTCCCGGCTACCTACCTCTCCTTTGCAATAACTTGCTCTGACAGCTCATGTCTATCAATTCACTGCTCTGAGCCTCAATTTCTTCATAAAAATGGGTATAAAAATCCCTGTCCTTAATTAAAAAATGATATGAATAGAGGTAATTTAAAATGCGAGCACATGGCATGAGGCACAATATCATCCCAGCTGCTAATATGCATTTCCTCCTCCAATATGGTGACTTCATAGGAATTCACATTTCCTGGTAAATACATGCATATGCACATCATCAATGGTGCAGCTCCTAAGAACAAATGCTTGCTGACAGCTCTCCTTTGCTTTAGCATAAAATTAATCTAGCAGATCTGCCCAATGGCTGGTGGGTCTTGCCATGCCCACCTTAGAGATTAAGAGACATCTCCTAATGGTTCATGGCTGTGTGGTTGGGGTGGTGAAGCCAGGATTCAAAAATCAGTTTTTCTGGCAATTTGATTAAATTCATTAAACCATGGCTGTCCTTCTGTGATGGAGAGATGCCAGGATGCAATGCTAGTATCAGTTTGCCCAACTATGAAATGGGCACACTTGGTTAGATAACCCTCACCATCCCTTGCTACTCATACCCACATCCATCATATCCTACCCCATAGGTCAGTGTTCACATTTTGGAGAGTTTGTACTGTTTAATCATGTTAGGAATGTTCAGAAACTACTTAAGCTTTTGGCATCTCTACTTTAAAATTGTTTTGATTATAGCAGGATTCCTCCCATAGAAACCAGCCCTTTATTTAAAGCATACTGTACCGGGGGACCTTTTTCTCCTGGTGGTCCAGAAGGGCCCTAAGAAACAAACAAACATGTAAGCAAATTTGGGATGAAATGCTCATCTAAACATGCACGGTGTTTACTTCTAAGTCAGGTCTTTGGTTGTCCTAGAGGAGTAGCTAACTTCCTCTCATCTTTAGGCTGGGCTGCCACACTCTTCCCCACTGCCTACAAATGCTTCTCACAGAGATCTCCCTGGAACCTCCTCCATGTGCCCCTGGATTGGCACCATGCTATCCTTGTCCCCACGTGTCTCCCGATACTTGGGCCCACCTCTAGTTTGTAGCTGTGGGGTGGGGTTGGACCCAGCAGTCCCAGCTTCCCGGAGTCACAACCCCTTGGAGAAGCTCCAGCTGTCCCTGCTCAGGATGGAATAGGGGCACACTAAGGATCAGGCTCCCCGGTCCCGGCCTGCGTGGCTGAGGCCCCACAGTGGTGTTACTCCCTGCTCCCGCATGGAGAAACTGAAGCTAAAAGCCATTAAATAACTTCACCAAAGTCAAGCAGGTAAAATAGTGGACTCAGAGTTCCCCCTCTGGTCTACTTGACTCAGAAGCTGTTGTTCCCTCCATGGTATCTCACTGTTGTCTGTCAAGGTGGAAGTCAGTGGCACAGGTGGACCTCATACAAGCATCTGACCTGTGCTCCTTTCAAAGCTGCTCCCATGAATCTGTATACTTAATCCTTAAGGAAAGGGCATAAGGGACAGTGTGTTACATGGGCAATGTTGCCATGTCATTTTAGAGTCATCCTTTGGTTTCAAATTAAATTCCATGATCCACCTTAAGCACTTAATTTATTTATCAAACTAGGTTCCAAATTCCTTTCTGAAGTCATTTAATCTAAAATCTACTTTGAAGGATGGATTTTTTAAATCAAAATTCTTCCTTTCAAATCTTAGAATTATCAATTATCAGCCATTTGGCCTAATAACCAAGTTATTTAGTCAGTCTCTGACCTTCACTTTTCTCCATCGTAATACAAAGCTAGAATATCACCTTGCCTTGTGTTATCAGAAATAAGATACTATAAGTAGAGAAGTGGGCACTGTCTGACCCATAAAAGGTATTCCTACAGCTATTTTCTTAGCCTACTTTTAAGAAATGTAAAGGTGTGTTGAGTAGGAGGGGAGTTTGTACAATGACTTTCTAATATAATTTTTATATCTGAAGCCTAAATATGTTTTCAACAATTACAACTTTCTTATTCAAAATTATGCCCTCTCATGTGTTTGTTACTAAGTCACTTTACTCTAAAATCCAGAGTTTGTCCTTCAGTGCCAGTTTCTACTTAGAGGAAGTACCTCAACTCCCTGAAGAAACGACTGATCAGAGATCTGGACAAGGAATGTACGTGACAAACTGAGGACATCTTGTCATGCCAGAGAGCGAGGAAACTATTAGAATGTTAGGCTTGTGTCAACTTGAAAGGCTTCTATTGGCACAAAATAAGAAAATGTGAGCATCAAAAGGAAGAATACTGGTAATGTATTAAAACACATCAAATGTGTTATATCCATGTGTTCAAAATTATATTTAGAACAAACAAACAAACAGACATCTAATTGTTCATCTTTGCAAAATCCTAGGGAACCAAATCATTATTTGAAAACAATGAAAGGGAAAGACTCAGCATTCATATTCTGCCTATCATGTGTACTGTACCACTGGGTATGCAAATAGTAAACAAGGGAATGTTTCTCTATACAAAAGTGTTTCAGCCAATAAAGAAAAAACTGATAGAATTAGAACAACACCAGTTTGCAACCTTTGATGTGCTAATTGGTGGGAGCCTTGGACATCAAAGGGTGAACACTTCGTAGAAAGAGACTCCACTGGCCATCCTGTGCCTCCTGATGGAAGAACATGCCACCTGTGAAGTCTCATCAACAACATCAAACCTCAATCAGATCAAGCCTCTAGGCCTGACTACTAATTTATAGGAACTACAGGAACAGAGGTACATGTTAAGCTATTAAATTAGCAAATTCCAGACTGTGGAAAATTCTGTGAGACCAGAAAAATAAAATTAAAAACCCAACTTCATCAATGAATAAATTACAAAAGAAAAAAAAAAGACTTCAGGGTAAATCTACAAATTAATAAAATATTTTTTTAAAAATTCAGGCAATTGCTATCTGTTTATTTTATATGGATCTTGATTCAAATGAGAGAAAACTATAGAAGAATGACATATATAAAACAATTAGCAATTTGAACACTAACTGGATATTTGATGGTGTTATAGATTTTTTTGGGGGGGTGATAATGAAATTGTGGTTACACTTTAAAAGTCTGTGAATACTATGAAAATCTCTATACAAATTAACAAGAAAACATAGAGGAAATGAACAAATTCCTGGAAACACACAACTTCCCAAGACTCAATCAGGAAGAAATAAAACCCCTGAACAGACCAATAATGAGCAGTGAGATCAAAACAGTAAAAAAAAATCTTCCAACAAAGAAAAAAAGCCCAAGACCAGATGGAGTCACAGCCAAATTCCATGAGACCTACAAAGAAGAGCTGGTGCCCATACTACAGAAATTATTCCATAACATTGATAAGGAGAGAATTCTCCCCAACTCATTCTATGAAACCAGTATCACCTTGATACCAAAGCCAGGAAAGGACACAACAACAACAAAAGAAAGAAAACTGAAGACCAACATCCCTTATGAATATAGATGCAAAAATCCTCAATAAAATACTAGCAAACCAAATTCAACAGCACATCAAAAATAATAATAATATAATAATCCACCACAACCAAGTGGGCTTTATCCAAGGGATGCAAGGATGGTTCAACATATGTAAATTAATAAATGTGTTTGACCATATGAACAGAAGCCAAAACAAAGACCATCTGATCTTATTAATAGATGCAGAAAAAGCATTCAACAAAATCCAGCACCCTTTCATGATAAACCCCCAATAAACTAGTCATAGAAGGAACATATCCCAAAATTATAAAAGCTATAAATAACAAACCCACAGCCCATATCATGCTGAATGGGAAAGTTGAAAACATTCCCCCTAAGAACTGGAACAAGACAATGGTGCCCACTTCTATTCAACATAGCGCTCCAAGTGCTAGCAATCAGGGAAAAGAAAGAAATAAAGGATTTCCAAATTGGGAAGAAGGAGGTCAAACTATCCCTCTTTGCTGATGATATGATCTTGTATCTAGAAAACCTCAAAGACTCCATCAAGAGACTCCTGGAATTGATGAATAAATTCAGCTAAGTCTCTGGTTACAAAATCAATGTACATAAATCAGGAGAATTTCTCTATACCAATAACAGTCAAGCTGAGAATCAAATCAAGGACTCAGTACCACTTGCAATAGCTACAAAGAAGATAAAATACCTAGGAATATACTTAACCAAGAAGGTGAAAGATCTCTACAGGCAGAACTATGAAACGCTGAGGAAATGAATTGCAGAGGATGCAAACAAATGGAAAAACATATCATGCTCATAGATCAGTAGAATCAACAGTGTTAAAACGTCCATACTACCCAAAGTGATTTACAGATTCAATGAAATCCCCATCAAAATACCAATGGCGTGTTTCAAAGATCTAGAAAAAATAATTCTGTGCTTTATTTGGAACCAGCAAAGGGCCCAAATAGCCAAAGCAATCTTAAGCAAAAAGAATAAAGCTGGGAGCATCACATTACCAGACTTCAAACTATACTGCAAGCCTATAGTAACCAAAAGAGCATGGTATTGGTACAAAAGTAGAGACATAGACCAATGGAACAGAATAGAGAACCCAGATATAAAACCATCTACCAATAGTCAACTGATCTTTGACAAAACAGACAGCAATGCACATTGGGGAAAAGAAGCCTTATTCAATAAATGGTACTGGGAAAATTGGATAGCCACATGAAGAAGAATGAAATAGGATCCACATCTCTCACTACTCACAAAAATTAATTCAAGATGGATAAAACACTTAAATGCAGGGTGTGAAACCATAAGAATTCTAGAAGAAAATGTAGGAAAAACTCTTCTAGATATCGGCCTAGGCAAAGAATTTATGACTAAGACCTCCAAGGCAATTACAGCAACAGCAAAAATAAATAGATGGGATTTAATTAAGCTAAAAAGCTTCTGCACAGCTAAAGAAATAATCAACAGAACAAAAAGACAACCTACAGAATGGGAGAAAATATTCACAAACTATACATCCAATAAAGGGCTAATATTCAGAATCTACAAAGAACTCAAGCAAATCAACAAAAATAAAAATAAACAACTCCATTAAAAAGTGGGCAAATGACATGAACCAAAGCTTTTCAAAAGAAGATAGACAAATGGCCAACACACATATGAAAAAATTCTCAACAGCACTAATCATCGGGGAAATGAAAATTAAAACCACAATGAGTTATCACCTTACCCAAGTTAGGATGGCTTTTATTAAAACGTCCAAAACAATAGATGCTGGCATGGATGCAGAGAGAAAGGAATGTTTACACATTGTTGGTGGAACTGCAAATTAGTATAACCTCTATGGAAAACAGTATGGAGATTCCTCAAATAACTAAAAGTAGACATACAATTTGACCCAGCAATCTTACTACTGGGTATCCACGCAAAGGAAAAGAAGTCATATTGTCAAAAAGACACCTGTACTCAAATGTTTCTTGCAGCACAAGTCACAATTGCAAGGATGGGGAATCAACCCAAGTGCCCGCCAATTCATGAGTGGATTAACAAAATGTGGTATATGTACACAATGACATACTACTCGCCCATACAAAAATGATGAATTAATGCCTTTTGCAACAATTTAGACAGAACTAGGGACCATTATCCTAAATGAAGTGTCTCAAGAATAGGAAAACAAGCACCACATGTGCTCATTATTAAACTGGAACTAACCATGAGCACACAAGTGCACAAAGGAAAGTAAAACTCAGTGGAAATCCAGCAAGGGGGAGCGGGGAGGAGGACATGGCCAAAAACCTACCTAACTGGTACAATGGACACTATCTGGGTGATGGGCACACTTATAGCTGTGACTTAAGCATTACAAAAGCAATCCATGTAACCAAAAATAATTGTGCCCTCAATATTTTGAAATTTAAAAATGTCCTTATCTTTTAGATATACTGAAATATTTACACCTAAAATGTGTCTGGGATTTACTTCAAAATAACAGAATATGATGAATGAGAAGGAAGTAGAGGCTATTCGCTGTGGGATCCTGGTTGTTGGTGCTAAGTGTGGCTACATGGGGTTTCATTTTACTATTCTGTCTACTCTTGATATACCTGAAATTCTCCATAAGAAAAATTTATACACACACGTATACAAACATACACAACACACATACAAAACATACATATGCATATGCATGCACTGCCACACTATTGGTGTTGCTGATAATTATAATTAGTAAAAACTTACAAAACTGAAAGTCCCAAGGGGTTTTAGATATGCTAAATACTTTCTCTTCTTTCCATGCCATAACACTATGCTAAAAATCACTATTTCCCTCTTTTCAAAGCTAATCACCTCTTTCTTCTTTCCACCACAGAAATATATCTGAAAATAAAGTGAGTTTGCCCTCTCCATCATCTTTCCTATGAATGCCTCCATGTGCCCTGGCCCCGTGCTGTGCGCTCCGCAGATGGCGGCAAGGCACAGAGCCCTCCCAAGTGAAGCGCTCAAGGTGGGAAGAAAACCCTTCCTGTAATAACTGATCAGGATGCAGTGGGTCACAGGGAGGGTTGCTAAGATGGCCATAACTGCTGGCATCAGCCTGAGAGAGTTTGGGGAATCTTTACTTGGAGGGGTCAGGTGAGAAGCAGTTTAGGGGGATGGTGGCTTCACGGGAAGAGAAGAGGACGAGCAGAGACGTCCCTGGCAAAGCAGGCATTGGCTAAAGAGGAGAAGGCAGGCTTTGTGCACAGAGGACAGCAGGGGTGACTTCAGGAATGCCGAGGGCCAAATGGGGTCTGTGCAAGAAGGGCCTGAGGACCTCCCGGGGAGGCCTCCAATGTCACCGAATAGGCAGAGGGGAGCTCAGGACCAGGCTTTGGAAAGGCGGCTACAGCTGTGGTGTGGAGAAGGGGTTGGTGGGACAGAGGCCAGGCAGCAGGGGATACCAGGGTGAAAACCTAGGAATGAAGCAGGGGGAGAGCGAGGCTAAGCAGCGAGTGTGGAGACACAGAACACGGGGTGCTGGACGGGGCTAGGCCACACCGCGGGGTCTGCTAAGGAAGCACTGACAGTCCTGGAGGCTGGTCAGGGTGTGTTGGGGCCTCTCCCATGTCCACATAGAGAAGCCTTTCCCAGGCTGGCTTTAACTGTGCAGAACCAGACTCAGCCCAGGACAGCTGAGCTGCTCCTGCTACGTGCCATGAAGGAGGCCACGGAGGCTGCCTTCTAGCTTAGGCACAGAGAAGGTGGCTTCAGGGTCAGATAAAGCCAGGTTCAAGTGCCAGCTTTGACTCTCACTGTAGAGTGACCCAGGCCAACTGTATGAACCCCTCTGAGCCTCAGTTTCCTCACCTGCAAGCCGGAGAGGAAAACAATGCACACCTGGCAGGACTGCCGCAAAGATCAGGAAAGGCCTGGCCTGCCAAGGGCCCAGCACGGAGCCTGGCGCAGGTTACGTGTGCCTTAGGAGTGTTACTAGGGACAAAAAGACTGGCTTCATTTAGAAAGAAGAGTTCCTGATCACGAGTGATGGTAGAAACTTAATTAAAAACTGATTTATTTTGTTTTGTTTTTTTTCCATTAATAAAAGAAACCACTAAGACTTTAATCTAAAACCCAGCACTGCGGGGCTCAGCTCCTTGTTGCATGGAGCCATACAAGAGCCCCGGAGTCTGGGAGGTGGCGGGTTGTCTTGTATCTTCCTCGGTCCCCTCCTTCACTGCCCACAGGACCCAGCTCTGCGCCTTGGACAGGGCGAGAGAGGATTTCCTGAGCACTGGCCTTGGGGCCAGGCTGGGAGCCGGGCCCTGGGGTCACCACTGACAAATGCCTGGTGTCACCAAGTGATGACCAGACCACACAGGGGTACTGTGGCTGTAACACTCCTGTCTAGGGGAAAATGGCCTGATTCTCGGACAGCCTGAGTGGCTCTCTGGTTCTTACAATCAAAGGCACTGGACTAAAATAGGCAGAAAAGACATGAATTAAAAAAATGGACTAGACATGTAAGTCAATCATGCAGGAACAATAATGTATATAAAAAGACATTGGCAAGTGTAGACTGTGTGTACATGAACTTCTGTTACTACAGTTGACCCTCAAACGACACAGGCTTGAACTGTGTGGGTCCACATATACATGGATTTTTTTTGGTATTGCTAAATTTGGGAGAGATTTGTGACAATTTGAAAAAACTCAGAGACAACCCATTTAGCCTAGAAATATTGAAAATATTTAAAGGTTAGTTATGTCATGGATGCATAAAATTCATGTAGATACTAGTCATTTTATCATTTACTATCATGTAATATACATAAATCTATTATAAAAATTAAAATTTATCAAAACACACACACAGACTGAACATAGCGCCATTCGTTGTCGAGAGAAATGTAAACAAACGTAAAGATGCAGTATTAAATAGTAACAGCATAGAATTAACTGCAGCCCATACTGTATTACTGTACTAATTTCATAGCCACCTGCTGTTGCCGTCGGTCGCAGTGAGCTCAAGCGTTGTGTTTACTCAAATCACCGCGTGCTGCTGATCATTTCTGCATGAGCAGTTCGTCTCTCCAGTAAATTGCATATTGCAGTAAAAAGTGATCTCTCATGATTCTCCTGCATTTTTCATGTTTAGTGCAATATCGTAAACTTTGAATAACATCACGGGACCCGTTCAAAGTGCAACTAGTGATGCTGGAAGTGCTTTGAAGAAGCAGAGGGAAGTCGTGACATTACAAGACAAGACTGAATTGCTTGATTGTATGGTAGATTGAGGTCTGCAGCTGCGGCTGCCCCTATATCAGACAGTAGATTCATCTGCAAACAGACAACACAAACTCACAGTCTTGATGAATACAGCACAGTCTTGTAAATGTATTTTCTCTTCTTTATGATTTTTCTTAATAAATTTTCTGTAGCTTGCTTTATTGTTAAGAATACAGTATGTAACATATATGTAACACACAAAATGTGTGTGAATCAACTGTTTATGTTATCAGTAATGCTTCCAGCCCACGGTAGGCTATTAGTTAAATTTTGGGGGAGTCAAAAGTTATATTCGGATTTTTGATTGCTCAAGGGTCGGCGCCCCTAACTCCTGGGTTGCTCAAGGGTCAACAGTATTGTCCCCCTGCTGGGGGAGCGGTTAAAGGCATTTGCTTGGAGTCAGAATGCTGGAAGTCAAATCTTAGCTCTACCATGTCCTTTCGGTGACATCAGGGAAGTGGTTTCACATCTCTGTCCGCTTCCTCATTTGTGAAATGAAGATAGAATCTTCTTTCTGGGGTTACTGACAGGATCAAAGGAGAACACGCCCATGAGATAAATGAGAGGTCGGTGCTGAGCCTTTGCTCACTCTGGCCCCCACAAGTCAGCTGTCGGTGTTAGCTGTGATTGTTATCACTCTATGTTTCAGTGGCTGCCATCTCTACTATTGTTACATTATTCCTTGTAAGGTGGGGGAGTGCAAAAAACCAACCCTTCTGTTAGGGCGCTTGAGCTATTTTATTGCACATAATGGGTTTCATGCTCCTTGCTGCTCTTAGGCTACAAGGGCACAGCAGGGCGGTGAGCCTGGCCCCTGTGTGTGTACCCTTCCTGCCTTGCAAAGTAGGACACTGGCACAAAGAACACCAGAGAAGGAGGGTGAGAGGTTCAAAGCAGGAGAGGTCATGTCAGGCCACAAAGGCTGAGACAGACAGCAGGGAAGGAGGATTATTATGGCATTATAGCACAGAGGCTGGGAACAGGTATCCCCCAACACTCTCATGCTGGAATCCGCCCAGCTTCCCGATGCTGCCGCAGAAATTGTTGGCACTTGATCCGTGAGGAAGCTGATGGCCACAGTAGGAAGCAATGGGTCCTGGGTTACGTGACTGTCAGCGAGAACCTTGTCCTTACAGACCTCAAGCTCCTAGTGTCAGGAGGTTCTTTAGAACTTTGATCTGTCCCAAGGCCTAAGTAGGCTCATGTTTTAAGCATTTTAAACCTTGCTAAAGGAAGATCAGAGGCAATCTGAAGATTAAAAGGATTTTTTTGTTTGTTTGCTCGTTAAAATCTTGAAGCAGGAAGCCAAACTCCCAAACAACTGCCTCTCCATCCATTCCCCCGGCCAGTGATGCTGCAGAGGTTGGCAGAAAGTCGGTGCCGCACCGGATGCCAAAGGTCTTGAGGCATGACACCAGGGAGGAAGGACGCGTAGAGTAACTTACAGCCAGATCTATCCTTAATGTGCCTTCTCTGAGGGATCTTAATGGAAATGAATAAATCCTGCCCACCATGCTGAAGCTGCAAGGTGAGGTAATGGAGGGTAAAGAGAACTGGTTTCAGAGGGTGTGGGAAGTGGGTCTGCGTCCTGGCCCTGCCCCTGGACTAGCCAGGTGGCACGGGCCAAGTCTCTTCACCTTCTGGACTCAGGTTGTTCTCCTGCAAAGCAGTGATGTAGCAGACATGCCAGTCTCCTCCCCCACATTCCCTGGACACACACCAGTGGCTCCCATACTGTAAGCACCTGCCTAGGCTTTCTTCTGCCTCAGGAGGCAGCTTGGCCCAGGCACAGGGCAGGCTGAGAGTTCCTGGGAGTCAACTCCCAAGAGCAGCCTTCAACCAAAGACAGACAGGAGTTGGCACGTAAACATCTCAGCTTTGTTTCTCCTTTTGAAGAACACCTCTGAGACGGGACAGTGTTGTCACCGAGGGCTGTCATCAGCTCAGGTGAGCACCAACACCCACAGCTGCCACCTGCACATTAACGCACTGTCCCTTGGCTCTCTTCCTTGTTCTGTCTCACTTTGTCACTGCCTAAGTGACGATTCTGAAATCATCTCCCAAATAAACTTGCCCTTGAGGCCCGTTGCCAGGGGCTGCTTTCATGGGATCCCAGCCCCAGCCAAAGGCTAAAACCACCTTGCACAGGACTGAATGAGGAGGTGGCTGGGGATGTTCTGAGACCCAGCATGGACCAGGCACAGGACAGCTCATCAAATGGCCATGTTCCCATAAAGAGGCCACTGTGTCCTCGATGAACTTGACATGCCCCACCCACCCCCTGCCGCCAAGCAGAAACCTTCTCCTCCTCCTCCACGAACCTGTGCTCAGCATATCCTTGAACCCTCCATGCAGATTCCCAGGCTGTCAGCAGCCTAGGCTGGTGGCCAAGGACAGGATTTATGAAAATTCAATAACGTTTTATCCACCACGGAAGCTTTTAATAAGTCCAAGTGGTAGCAAGACACTAAAAGTTGATTTAAAGCCTCTTTGTTGGAGCCGGCCAATTACTTTTCAGGTGGAATCACTTAGGCAGGAACATTTTTCATGGGTGATTTTTTTAGCTGGCTCTTAAGTGAGAGGTGTGGTAAATGTGTCCACCTCTGCTGCCTGGCTTTGTAATTAAGGGTTGACACAGTCAATCCTTAGGAACAGATGAGAACATGCAGAACCCTGTTAAGTGATGAGGAGGGTGGTGTGACATCCAGGTCATGGGTCTGCAGTGTCACTTGTGGTCAGTTCTCTAAGAGGCGATTCCCACATGAATCAGAATCCTCCTAACTCTAGCTGAACAAACCCTACGTAAATGAAGATTTCAGAAAAAGGAAAGTCTGAACTACTGTGTTTCCTCATATTGTTCCTTCCAGTTATAAAAAAACTAAAAAATAATATCCAAAGAAAAAATACAAAATTGATGAAATGAAGTGGAGGGTTGTGTTCATGGAGAGAATTTCTTTTAAGGAAAACAGTTTAACCAAACTAGACATTTCCAAAAGGATTCCACATGCCTCCTTCTGTGGTTTTCGGGGACATCTAGGAAGACACAGAGACACCTTCCTACCACCTTGAAATGAGCCCTCATTGCTAGCGGGTGGGAGTAGAAGTGAGGTGGTCATTTCTAGTGGGGAGGCAATGAGGTTCACTTGAGAGTTGGGGGGACAGAGAAGAGAATTTGGGGGAGAGACTAGGATGCCCAATAACTACTCTGGGGTGTAAGAGAACCACGAAATAAAGGAAAGGGAGATTTTATTTTACTTTGCAAGAGGCATTGTGGGTAAGATCACAACAATAAGGATTTCCCTTCTTATTCTTTCAGAGTCTTATATGAAGAATGACATCACTCTCATTCTTGCTTGTGGGCTTCATTTCTAGAATGCAAAATCAAGCAGAGACTGGACCACATGTGACTGTGGTTTATATTCAGGTTACATTTAGTAAGGGCAGAGTTAGATCATGCTTCTGGCTTAACATGGTAATAACAACGATGATGATACATGAGTAGTTTGGATAGTCCAAGACTTAGCAATGGCACGTGAAAAGAACTGAGTATTTGAGCTTCTTTTAAGTAACTGTAAGACATGGCTATTAAGAAAAAAGGAAATGTGGTTTTAAGGTGCATTGAGAGGATATGGTGTCTTTAACAAGGAAGAGACTAAACAGATGAAGAAAAGACTTCAAGATTGAAAACTGATTTTAAGTTCTAAAAACTATCTATTCAGTAAAGAAGGAAAGAAAAGATGTGTTCTTTGTGACACAAAAGGGAGAACTAAAAACAATAGGGGAAAGATACAGAGGATCATAATTCTATTCTCAATGAAATTTCTAATAAATTTACATTCTGTATGGAAATACATTTTTAAATTCCAGAGCCAGGTGGACTGGCTTTGAAAGAAGAGTGACTTCTATTTCCAGAGGCACTCGGGTGAAGGCGGGTTGGGGACGTTGGTAGCAATACTCAACTTGGATGAGGGCCTGGACTTCATTGATCCCAAAGATCCCTCATAACTCAGAGGTTTTAGCAATTCTTAAAGCTACAACCTCTAGGGAGTCTGCAGTCTCACACCGAGTAGACTGATATGAATTATTCATTCATACTAACAATTTGAGGAACACTTTATAGATTTTATTTTGGAGACATGATTCCATTTATTTTCTCACCTGTGCTACTTACAGAAAGTGGGATAATTAACTTTTTTTTTTTTTTTTGCCTGAAATGCACGAAAGCACGTGGTTTCTCCCATATCACTCCCCTTCCCTAACCAACTCAGAGTCATCGGCTATGACTGAGTTTCTGAAAGTTTGGCCTGTCTTTTTTTATTTATTTTTTAATTTAGTGAGTTTTATTCTCTCCTCTTTGAATCAGACAAGTTCTGGTCTCTCCAGAGAGAGAATCATTTCCCTAAGAAGTACCCAAGTCTTACACCAGCATCGGCCACGCAAACAGACCTACCACACCACTGACTCGAGGACCAGTGACCACTACCCGGTCAGCTGGACAAGGAGTGTCCCTGCAGGGAGTCCCAGGCTGCACACTCCTGCAGGAGTGACCTGGGAATGGCTATGCAGCCTTAGAGTAAGAACTGACTGAACAGGGACTCACGGGAGGGCCTGCAACCCCAATCCCCGGGTCGCCACGGCTGCCAGGAGAACCAGGGATCCCAGGTGTGCCGCGGTCCCCCTAGAAAGAGAAAAATAAAATCGAGAGATCAGTGCTAGGAAGGATAGGGCCAGAGTACAAAAGGAAATATGCTTCTTCCAGGATCCTGATTGTTACTTACCTCCAAGGCTTCTCCTACCACCTGGCCTCCATGGGCCCCACTGTGGTCCGCCCACTGTCCTGCTCAGTCCCACACTGGGCGGACCACAGCCACCAACTCTGATCAGGTATCTTTTAGGGTTGGCTGTTCCCTGACCTTGACCATGGCCCCAAATGTTATTGTAACAATATAACCCCAATAATATAACTACAGTCTAAGTGTGCTTTCTCCAAACATCATCAGATCTCCATCCTGAGCACACCCCAGATTTGAATATGTACCCCATGTCAACTCAGATCTAAAATCACCAGTATCTTAATTCATCAATTCACCAATAATTTACCAAATACCTACATTTTGCAGGTCACTTTTCTGGGTGTTGGGGTGAGGAGCCCAAGGATGACTGAGAATAATACTTTCGCCTTCAAACATAATGGTTAATAGTGTGGCCTTGGGTGTCAGAGGCCTGGATTTCAGTTCTGGTTTCAACACTTACTAACTGTTAAGAAAGTGACAAGTTCCCTGAGCTTAAGTTTCTTCATCCATAAGGAGTGAAGAACAGGACTGCCACATCCGGAGACGTCGTGCTCATTCCACCAGACTATGCAGAGAGCCCTGAGCTCAGAGCACAGCCTAGCACGGAACACGAGTTAGGCTATTGTGTTTGTTGCTGTTCTCATCCTCCCACCTTCCTGGATTTTGACAGAAAAAGAAAAAGAAGGGAAAAAGAAAGAGAAAAAAGGAGGAAATTCTGTTTGCCCTTTCCTACAGAGAGAACCTGAGGCAGAGCCATACCTTATTCATAATTTCAAAATCCTCAACCTCTAAAATCTAGTGTTTATCCAGACTCAGTTGGCAGCAAAACCTGACTTGTACTGACATAGGCTATTTACCATCTTTAGTTATCTCATCTTGTTTGAATATTTACACATTTTTCTCACATAAATATTAACGAGCTTGATTAGAAGTGCTGCCGCCGACACCACAGTAAATGTTATGATGGATGTATTTTGCATATTACTACCTCTCCAAGGTCCAAATTAAATTTGATCCAAAACACACATGGCCCCAACAATGCTGTGTAAGGGACTGTGACCCTGAACTTATCAGATCAGCTGAACTGCAGCCAAGCCCAAAGCCACGGTGGCAGGTGACCTTGTTCAAGCCACTTAACGTCTTTGGAATGAGTTAACCTGTATGACAAATGGAAATAGCCTCAGAAGGTTGCCATGAAGAGCCAATGAGATAATATGCAGCAAAATGATTTAAGGTAGAACCCGATATTGCTAGACAATATATTGCTTTCTTAAGGTTTATTTTTTTAAGCATTAAAAAATATTTCATTAATAAGCAACCTATCCACTCTCTACCCATCATTTCAATGGGAAAATTTTGCATGTCGGAACTTTTAAGAAAAGAAATGTTTCTAGGATGATTTGTTTTTCCTGATGTATGACTGTTGCTTGGATGAATACATAAGTTAAATATTCATTCAACTAATGCTCACTGCTCATCCATTGCAAGCAACGATCTAGGTTTCCAACCCAAAAGATGACTCAGCCATGATGCCTGAGTCAATACTCAGTACTAAGTTCTAAAGAGAAAGGGTGTTCACAGGCATGGGGAGGAAGAGGGCTTGCAAAGTTCTCACAACAGGTATGAACCAAAGGCCAAATCTCTCACTAGGTTCCCTGTACACTGTTTCTTTCCCTGCTCCTCCAGGCCCAGGGGGGTCCCACTACCTGCTGCCGTTAGTCCTGGGAGCCACAGCATCCCTTGCCCCACCTGTACCTCTGTCAATAACCCTTTCCTAAAATTTACTTCAAATTCCCAATTAGTATATTCTTTTGTTTGACAATAGTATGGAATGACTGGTTCTAGGAAGTGCACAATACTTGAGGTCACTAGGAAATCTAATTAGTTTGTATGAGGAGGGTGAAGAAGGAAAGAAGTCAAAAAACAAGACAAATATGGAAAAATTGTAATGAACTAAGAATGACCATGATCCATGTTTTATCTGCAACCAGCTCATTGCAACAGAGCACAGGGTCAGGTAGGAAGATTTCAAACTGGTAGTCAGGTGCTGTAGGTCCAGTCTAGTCCCGTGACCTTGGGTAAGTCCCATCACCTCTCTGTACTTTAGGATCCTCATCAACCACAGGTACTCACCATCAAACTGGCACTAATTGATCAACACTAAGGTGCTCACACAGTAATAATATTCTTTGCAGGTAGAGGGTTGGGGGTGGGTAAACTCACAACTAACGGACATGGTGAGCATTGTCGGGGGGAAAGGGTATATCTCAAATCACGGCTGGGATGTGGCAAAGTCATAACATGTAACCAAAATGTTTGTACAACCATAATTTCCTGAGATAAAAAAAAATTCTACTAAATTCCCATGTATTTTATGAGGACTCATTTAAAAGGCAAACAGCTATATAAAGCCGAGTATACATCATGTATTACAGTTACACTATTATTACTTTATCAGTAGAATTAGAAGACATAAAAATTACCTAAACACATATTAATGTAAATTTCAGAGAAATCCATATCCTTTTACACCTTAGTTTTGCTTTAAAAACCTTAATGCAGATTTTCCTGTTGCTATTATTTTCTCTCTCAGCTCTGCTCCCCTTCCTGTCCTGAGGCCATGTCCCATGAACATCAACAAACCCCGACTACTTCAAGCTAAGTCATGCCAGCAACCTCATCTGTGTTCTTGCATGTTATTTATTTACACCTCTGCTTCTGACACACGCCATTTCCCTTTGCCCGGGATGTTCTTCCATCCACGTTCTAAGCTTCTAAAACCTACCTATCAACTATGACTTAATTAATCCTTCCGTTTTATCAAGCTGCCTCTGCCTGCCCTCTTCTTCTGCAGATGTTTGTACAGATCATCATTAATCTTAATGTCTTGCCCTCCCGTTGTGCAGTTGTCTGTCTGACCCTCTGACTTTTCTGTAGACAGCTTGAAAGTAGAAAGTCTCCATTCATTCCTTCATTCAATATCTATCTACCAAGCACCTAAGGCAGGTCAAACCCTGGCATGGGCACTATATACATGTACCTCTGTATCCACAGTGTCCAGTTCAGGGCCTGGCACAGGTGGCAGCTTTTGATAGTCATTTCCTGAATGTAGGGACAAATGAATCCTCCACCAGTCACTTTGTGTCATACATTGAATTCTGCCTTTGATCAAAACAGACTTTTTCCAGAGAAGGAAGCTTGCCAAGAAGGCCCCTCCTGGCTCAGCCTCGAAGCACTGAGTCACTGAACACACAGTGGCCTGATCTGGCTCCATTGGCATGTTTGTGGTCCACCGTGATTCTAACAAGTCCCCAAAGAAACTGCTTCACAGCTTCACGAACGGAAAAGGCCCCAGGAAGACAGCAAAAGATCTTAATGCTCTGTCAGGAAAAGCCAGAGGCTAGTACTTAAAAAGAAAGAGGCACATGAGCTAGAAGCTGCAATACAGTGTCCAGGGAAGAAGCGTGTAAGGAAGTTTGGGGATTGCGGAAGGAAAATGGCATTTACTGAGCATGAACTATGTGTCGTGAGATCATTTATCTCCTAAGGAGCCCTTTTGGCATTAAATATTCTTTACTCTTCCATACAGAAAAGGAACAGAGTCTTGGAAAGAAAGCCACTGGCTTTCAAGTCATGTATCTTGCAGGTAGTGGAGCTGGGATTCTAACCTAGTTTTGTATGAAGCTAAAGCCTGTTCATTCTGCTGGGAGCCAGTGTTGTTCAAGAGGAGGGCAGGCATCTCTAAGAGTCTTCCTGCAGCTCTGAGTAATCAGGAAGGGTGGAGGTCGAGCCAGTGAAAACATTCATGTATCGTCCTTTCCTAAGTCCCTGAGGTGCCTCCAATCAGCACCTGGGACAGTGTCAGGGCAAGACACACAGACGTCATTCTCTCTGGGATCTCTCCATCTCTCCTTCCTTCTTCTCCCTGAGCAAACCATTCCCCAGCTAAAGACAACCTTGAACTTTAATTTATCTTCCCAATGACAACGACTATGGAAACCTTGATTTCTAAGTCACATTCTATCTCACACATTCACACAATATCAACACTGGAATGGACCATATTGTTAGGGATCTCACATTTCAGACAGGAGGAGACATTTGGCCCAAGGGGCAGCATGACTTACCCTGGGACCCATGGAGTTGGGACTGGTTGGTCAGCTGGACCCACGTCAGTGGTCTCTCCAGAGTCCCCTCCCCCAACTCCCGCCCAGGGTCTCAGCCTGCCTCTGCTCCCCAGCACTGGCTCCACCCACCTCCCCTGGGCTTTCTCCAACAACAACACACCTGCACAGGTAGATGCAGTCTCTCTAGATCCCACCTTCTTGCTGCAACCCTTAAGCAGCCCCCATGGGGTGATCTAACAATAAAAACCACGAACATTTACTGAACATGAAACTGTGACAAGCACTATGCTAAGTGACTATTTTTAATTATATGATAGCATGTATTATTTTGCCAAGCTCTGCCTGGGAGACAGCTGGCAATGTGCTCTGTGGCTGTGTTGCTGAGATCCCTAAGATACAGCTACAGAATAAAAACAATAAAGGAAAACAAAAGGTCTAATGATCACAGAGAGGGGACATCTGAAGTCACTTTGCTGCTCTACCATTTCTGGCACCTTCGCTTTCCTTCCTTCCAAGAGGCTGTCGGTGTCCTCTCGGTCCCAAAGGTCCTCCTGCTCTAAGAGGAAAGAAGCGGAAGCACATGAGCATGCAGACGGGCCTGGGCTGGGCTCAGCACATCACCAGGGGCCTTGACAAATCCTCAGGTGGGTTGTCAGTCTGTTCCTCCCCACACGCCTGCTGCTTCAAATGCATGGAGCTATTTTATATGCTCCAAAATTCAGGCAAAGTTATTCCCAATTTTATTTCCTCTGAAAATACGGAGTGGCCACATATTTAGTCACATCACACCAAGAATTGTCCCATTTCCTTCTTAATTTTGATCATGAACAACAACATCACTATTAGAGAGAAGCACATTAGCTTACTATGACCTCAATTAGTGCAAGCTTAGGATGCTTAAAGAGGTCACCTGTTTAAATAGAGGGAAAATCATGAAACAAAGAAATTTAATACAGATACACTAATTATTACTGGGGCCCCAGATTTTCATATACTGGATATTATTGTAAGCAAGCCTTTTACATTCAGTTTTGGAACAAATATACTCTGTGGTTATGTTGCTTAGATCCCGAAGATGCAGGTGCAGAATAAAAGGAAAAACTGGAAAAAAGAAAGGCCCCCTACTGTTAGCTGAATGGTCTCTGGGATTGGAATAAAACTTGCAGTCATAGCAGCACTACGGATTCCAAAAGTGCTGACTCTTTAAAAACTCAGGTGGGGTGGGTGGTGATATGCTTTGCAAAAGTGCTAGTTGGTTCAGAAAGTGGCTTGGGGAATGATGAGGGATGACATTGAAGGCACTTAAGATCTTTAAAAAAATGTTTTTGTAAATTTAGCAAGCGCAAAAGTAGCAGCATAATTTTACAATAGCACTTTTATTTATGTGAGTTTGAATATGTATGTCAAATTAAAGCCAAAAAATATAAACATTGTAATGTCAGTAATTAACTGTTTCACCCACATTTTTTAAAGTTGATGCATTTGAGCAAGTCAAATCATTTTCACTGGGCGTGGGCTTGTTTACAGTCCGTGCTCTTCTCTGAACACATTCTGCCTCATGTCTCAGCATCTTCTTCCATGTTGGCACCCCTGCCAAGGACTCCTGCCTCATCTTTTTCCTTGATAACTGCTCCGTGTACTTTAAAGTCAAGACACAGATCACTCCTTCAAGAAGCCACCCATAATAGAACCAAGCTGGGTTGGAGAGTCTCTTCTGAGCTCATGCGTGCCCTGAACTTCCCTCTCTCCTATCACTGGTTTGCTTTTTTCTGGTTATATGTCTGTTTCCCGCTCTGGACCCTGAGCTGTAGGACACCTGGGAACACACCACATGCGTTGTTGTCATCCCACAACTCACTTTAAAAACCTGGTAGGAAGCTCAGTAGATGTGCAGTGAATGAAATAATGAATGTATTGGTATTCAATACACAAATGAGTAAATGAATGAATAATTCAGTGTAAAGGGAACATCAGGGAACATCCCAGCCCACTCAGGAAATTTCTCTTAAGAACACTTCTTCATGGGAAAAATCATCTTTTCTAAACTGTGGGTACAAGTGAATGGAGGAAGAGACTGGCTGGTATTTTCCAAGTGTTTCCCTGTTCCTCCTGGGTGCACTGCCAGATGACATAACCTGGACCCCATGTCGTGACTGCCAATGGTGCTGCTGAAATGAATGCCCAATCTCCAGGCCTGGTCCATAAAACCCTCCCACGAGGGTCTCCACTCTCTTCTCTCTCATTTACCATTGCACACCAAGGATTTGGTAGAAGATTCTGAAACCTCAGGGGATGAAAGAGTCACTGGATTAGTCGAGTCCCTGAGTGGCTGTGTGGAACAGAACACCCCATATTAAGACCCCCATTAGACCCAGTGTGAATAAAAGACAAGCTTTTATTGCATTAAGCCTCTGAAATTTGGGATCATCTATTACCACAATTAGACTAACAATACAAGACTGCCTGTTCCTATTGCTCTGCAGGTATAGGTATTTATTTATAATCAGCAAATATTTATTATACACTATGTGGCAACTACTTTAATATAACAGTTAAGAGTCATAGAACCTTTATTCAAATAGAACGCAATGAGCTAAGAAACGTGGAAGTAGATTGAGGTAACAAGAGATGCTTACAATACAATTTCCATGGCTCCCTTGTACCTAAGCTGCAAGTTGTGGCATCCACAGTTTGCTTGGGCACACACTTACCTTGGTTCCGAAGGGTCCGGGTGGTCCAGGTGATCCGCGGGGTCCCTGGGGAAATAAGCAAAACCAAGATGATCACGGAACCGTGAGTGAGCAATGACCAGATGCCAGACAGTGTGCATCCTCTGGTGGGGGTGCCCAGAGACGAACGGGGCTCTCACTATGGCCTGACTTGCACAAAAGAAACAGACTCTGGTTGTAAGCCACAAGGTCCTGGGTGTGAATTCTGACTCTGCCACCTACCACCTCTGTGTGGCCTTGCACAAACCTCTCAGCCCGTCTCAGCTTGCTTTCCCATTCAAGATCCTAATTTACAGGACCCCACGAGACCAGGTTTCAAAGCAGAACTCTCCTAATTCCCAAACCTGCTCTTTCTCTTCTTTGCCATGCTATCAGGGCCGGCTGGAGGGTAGCCCAGGACGGGGGTCGTCGCTTCCAGGCTGAAGGGTTTTGCTGGGTACAGCACTCAGAGCCAGAATTAGACTCACGACTCCACTCTTGGAAACATTGGCTGAAGAAGCCAGAGTGGAGCCAGGAGCCCTCCTCTACGTGCACACCCAGGACTGCTCCGAGCTGTGGTTGTGTGTTTGCATGACTGTCTCCCCATGACTGTGTCTTGGGGTCACAGACTGTCTGATCCTTCTCTATGTCCCCAGCACCTGGCCCAGGCCTGGCCTGCAGCAGCCATTCTCCAAGGCTGTGCGGCATCTGCCTAGAGCACTCTGTGTGTCCCACACACAGCCCCTCTCCCAGCCAGGCCCACTTCACTGGCTCTGACTCAGTTTCTGCAGTTTGACAGTTGGGCTTTTTATTCCCTTTTTCTTTTCTAATTTTAGTCTGGCTCCTGCAGGCACAAGACCCCCGACCTGCCACTCACCGGCTCTCCGTCCTTCCCTTTTCCAGGTGTCCCAGGGAGCCCTGGAGCCCCCGGATCTCCCCTGGGGCCAGCTGGCCCGGGGCGCCCCTCTTCACCTGCTGCTCCCTGGAGAGAAAGGAGACGTTCACAGGATCAACGACATGCACAGTTAAGCCTTTCCACGCTGACCCAGCCTGGTGGGTTGGCAGGTCTCCTGGGCTGCCCTGATGATTTTAGAAAGCCCTTCCCTTCTAGGGGCACAGAAATGGAGGGGTGAATTGTCTCTTCCAGAACTCACATGTTGCAGTCCTAACCCTGGCACTGCAATGCGCAAAGGTAATCAGTTCAGTTAGGACGAGGTCATACTGGAGTTTGATGCTCCCAGGGGCCTAATCCAATATGACTGGTGTCATTTGAAGAAGGGGACATTTGGACGCAGACAGGCATAGAGGGAAGATGTGAAAACACAGGAACAAGGTGCCATGAATAAGCCAAGGAGAAAAGCCTGGAACAGAATTTTGCCTCACAGCCCTCAGAAGGAACCAACCTGCAGCACCTTGACTTAGGGTTCACGGCCTCCAGAATTGTGAGAATTTGTGATGTTTAGGTCATGAGCTGGCGATGCTTTGTTACAGCAGCCTTAGTAAATTAATCCAATGAGGAATATGGAAATGGAAAGGACATTAGTGACCACCTTCTACCCAGTGTGAGGAATCTGGTCTGTGTCTGAGAGACAAGCCTCCCTTTCTGTTTGAATGCCTCTGGGAACAGAGAGCTCACCACCCCTCCAGGCTGTTCACCCCTTGATCAGGCAGGGCTATTATATAGCACTTATTTACATTCAGCCTAAAAAGCCCTCTCTGAGATCTTCCCAACAATTGACACTCAGTCTGCTCCCTGGAACTGTGTAGACAAAAAGCCAATCCCTCTTTACAGAGAGGCCTTCGATGATAAGACGACAGCTCAGGGCTCTAAAGGAGGTAGGGGGTCGGTGAGGGAGAGAGAGGGTGAGAGAGAGAGAGAGAATGCACGATGCATACACCAAGATCTGTGCAGGGAGCTGGATTTCGAGCTTGCTCCAGGCCAATGCTCACCTCTTCTAGCCACAAAGCTACAAGCAGCCCCCTTGTAGCGGCCCTGGTCGTGGAACACTGGGTTGAACCCCATAAACCAGGGGGACCCCTCCCAGACCAGCCGGGGCTCCCCTGGGCCTAAGCTGCCAACTAAATGTCTCTAGACACTCTGTGATGGAGCTGAGGACAGGTGAGATGAACCAAGGACAAGCAAAGCGAGGGATGGGGAGGGCCCCTCTCCAACCCCAGAGCAGGACCAGCTTCCCCAAGCCCCAGGCCATCCACCGGACATGGTGTCAGAGAGAAAGAGCCATGCTGTGACGTCAGGGATTTTCATCACTTGCAGAGCACTGGAGGTTCCCTTGCAAGTGAAGTACCAGCCTCGGGCTCAGCTCGGCGTCTGCTCAGCCAAGGAAAGGTGTTTGGCTCCCTCTAGAGGTCCAATGTGCCAACAGCACGTTGGCTTTTTGGTTCTAGAATATGCACCTGGCCCTGGAGAAATCTCTAACACCTGCGCCATCCCCTTCTAGTTTGCCAAGGCCCCACTTACAATGTGCCATCCTTCAGAGACACAGCATAATCAAGGAATAGTACAAAGGGTCAGAGTTTGTTCCCTTGCTTAATTTGGGCAGTCTAAGGTGGCGTTATATTTTTTTCAAAAATATTTTTGCACCTGCATCACATGAGACCTATGATCAACTAACACTCTAAAAACCCAATATATTTCCCACAGGTTGGTTGATCATTTTTCTCTGCAACAAATCCTTTTTTATCAGAGATGTGTTTTGAAATTGAGCCTTCCTGCCAAAGCGTAAACTACATCTACAGTTGTTAAATTATACAAAAATGTAAAAGATACAGCAATCACTCCTTTACAAGTTTCCAGGCAAAGTAGACTTGAAAGGATTTGTATTGAGAGATTTGGAGACCTGTGTGCAAGGGGAACTCTGCACACAATCCGCCAGGAGTGGATGGGACACGAGGCTCCTGTCCGGGCATGCGCACGAGACCTGCTCCAGCAGGTAGGGCGGGGCCGAGCCACATCACACTCTCATTATCTGCGCTCTGCTGAGCCCTGGCACGCTCCTTCCCAACGCTCCGGCTCATCTGCACAACCTGTGATCAACCGGTGCCCTCTGTTTAGATTGGGGTTTCTCAACATTGGTGCTATTGACATTCAGGGAGGCTAATTCTTGGTGGGAGGATGTCCCGTGCCTTGTGGGGTTATTAGCACAATCCCCGGTCTCTACCCACTAGGCATCAGGAGCAGTTGCTCCCCCCAGTGGCCACAACCAAAATATCTTCAGATACGTCCCTGGTGGGAGGGACAAATCACCCCCAGGTGAGAACATTTTTTATCACCCTAGTTTAGAGGTACACAACTAAGACATGAGAGCTGGTCTTTGAATTGGGCCTGAATCCCAGGAATCTCACCCGAATCATTCAAATAAGTACCTCCGACCTCCTGAGCTCTGGCCCAGTATCACCAATAAACCTCAGAGCCACTTCCGAAAGTGCTAGGTCAGGGGATTCGAAAGGGTGGGGATTCTTCTCCTCAGCCCTAGGATTTTTTTTTTTTTAATTGGGGTGAGGGTGTCATTTCTCTCTTCTTAGAAGCAATTAAACCTCTCATGGCTTGGGAAGGTTTAGCTGTGCAAGCGCAGGTGTGGAGTGGATAACCTGGTACATTGAATTGAGAGAAAGCAGGATTTGGAGTCAGACAGACCCAATAATGAAAATCAAGATGGAAATTAATTAGCACCTCAGAGCCTCATTCTGCACATCTGCCAAATGGGCATTGATCTGATTCACCGGTCTGCTGTGGGGATTAAAGGAGGCACGAGAAGGCAGGGTCTCCTCTCTCCCTCCTACTTTGGAAGCCCCTTCTGACTCCTGGGTCCTAAGCCAGGCCTGGGCAGCATGAGCTCCCCCTTCACTGTCCATAAGAAGCCGAGAATAGATGTCTGTGTGCTGAGACATTGCACTGGCCTTACCTTCTCACCACACTCCCCGTCTTTCCCAGGGGGTCCTCTGAGGCCAGGGGGGCCCTGAAGAAAGGAAGGTTATTAACATGGTGAATTTCAAGATTACTGGTCACACCTGATGGCTTGTGCCCCCAGGTCCCCTTCAGTCAACATTACAGCTCCCACCTGTTCCCCATCCCTGACTCAAATTCCCCGAGGCCCATCTCCTCCCTGCCTGCGACACCTGCTCCCCCGGAGTCAGGCAGTTCAATGCACATCAGAGCTCTTAGCAGCAGGCGTGGTCTGCTCGGAGCTCTGCCTCCCCTCTGGGCTGTGAGCTCTTGGAAGGAGGGCAGGGACCCGGTAGGTAGCACAAACATCCAAGGAGGACCGGGATGACCTTTCAAACACAGGCTAAGCATGGGAGCATCTCCTCCAATCATGGTCTTTAGAGTCCCCCAGAGGTTGACTCTGTGACAAGGTTCAAGTGTAAGTGTCCCATGGATACCCCAGAGGCAAACAGGGAAGGACAAAAGTGGGGAACAGGCAGCTGGAAACACATCTGTGAAACACGGGGCTGAGTCGTGCTGGGGACTCTGTGAGACCATGTAGGACATCCGCTCAGAGTCACTGCGCCTGAGGACGAGGGAGCTGGGCTGCTTCTAGGGGAGCTACCGGCCACTGCCATGTGGCTGCACAACATGCTCTCCAAAGGCCAGAGAAGACCCCAGGGCAGAAAAAAATGCAGAGTGGGCTGTGGAAGTTGGCACATGCACTGAACTAGAAAGGGTAAGGCTATTGGGCAAGGTCGCAGTAGCAACCACTTATTGCATGAAACAATCTTCCTGTGCCTCAGTTTCCCCCTATGTAAAATGGGGGCAATAATATTTCTCTAACATGGTTGTTGTGGGAATTAAATTAATTAACACATATGACTTGCTTAGAACAGTGCCTGATATGTATAAATACTCAGTCCTCTAAACTACTATGATTATTACCTGTGAAGGTTTGATGAATGAATGGGACTGACCTAAATCTATTGTGGAGGATAAATTCTCCTCTGCCCTTGACAAGATGTCACGGGGTGTCTTACTGAACAACACTGAAGTCTAAATGAATGTTTATGAAGGATCTGAAAGCCAGTCCATTAGCAGAGACACCTTGGGCCTCAACATGGGAGAGGCAGGATCTCAGCATGGCAAGGGCGGTGGAACCCTAATGGGGAACCAGCCCAGCCGCTGTCTCCAGTTCACAGACCAGCAAGCTGAGGCCTCCAGGAGCGGCTTGCCGAAGTCGTAAGCCAGTCCCAGAAGAGATGGGATTAAAATCCAGGTATCCTCACAGCCAGTCAGGGTACCTTGGACTTCTTTAGGTTCATTTTGTTCCTTCCGAGGCAAACTTCTGATGCCAACATTGGTGAAAGTGCAGACTTCCTGCAGTTACAACTCCATCTACCACCCAGAGCTCTGATGAGCGGCTCGGAGCCTTAGCTTTGCTAACTGTCTGCATCTGTGAAATGTGTGTGACGATGCCTGCACCTCTAGGTTTCGGGATAACCAAGTTAGCCCAGTGGGGAGCGCTGCAAATCCACACCCAGTGCTGTGTCTTTGTCCTCTCTCCATTACTCACCACACTTCCTGGGGGGCCGCTGGGGCCAGGGGGACCGACAAGTCCAGGAGCACCCTGTTCAGAGACAGTTGAGAAAGGCCACATGTACTGACGGCAAGTAGTTGTCCCCAGTCACTCTCGAGACCCACCTCGATTCAACTCCCTGTGATTTGCAGGGACTGTTTCCAACCTGACACCCCATAGACCAGAACCCTCCCCCTCTGCAGTGAGTGGGCTCCTGGCACAGACAGGGGGAGTAGGGACAGAAGGACTCTGGGAAGGTCCTTAGGATGAAGGCAGAGAGTGGGGCATTGGGGGTGGGCAGAGAGGAAGGCCAGGCCCTGACCACAGACAAGGATCTCAGGGGAGGTTTGGCCTTTGTGCTGTGTGTGGGGAAACACTGAGAACGGAAGAGACTGTCCAGGG